>BJCM01084669.1:0-15032 GCA_018326385.1 Flaveria bidentis
AAAAGATTTTTATAAACAATAAATGTTTATAATAAAATCTTAAAAAAAATATTTAAAAATGAAATTATTTAGATAAGAGATTTAAAAATAGTATAATTGTTTTATATACTGAACAAGTACGTATATATAATTTTATATATATCTTATATTAAAATATCGTACTGTAACTTTTTGTATTTATTATGAACTATAATCGACTATCTATTTATCTATATAGCTATCTGTCTATAACTATCGATTGTTTATTTACTTGAAATAGCTATTCATATGCAATTATAATTATATTTTATCTTCAAACATAGTTTTATAATTCATAAAATTTTATTACTAATTATTTATTATTTTATTTATTCAACTCGTGTAATACACGGGATATTAACCTAGTTACTTATTATATGCTATTATGTTTTAGCTTGTATTATTAAAATTTTATATGAATTATTGCCTTATAAATACCCTACAAACATAATATCAAGCAAACGTAATTTGTACTAGGCACCTGAAGTTCACGCGTGTTATAGGTAGAAACAAGTGGAATCAGGATTTAAATTCAACAACTCTACTAGATAGTCTCAAAGACTTGCGAGTATACCCGATTATTTTTTTAAATTCTGTTTTTTTACTGCTAAACACACGCTCTATACCAAATCTATTTTTCTCATAAAATAAAATGCAACGTTTAAAGGACTTAAAATATCTTAATTTTAGTAGGAGAACGTAACAATTTAATATTAAAATGCATTATTTTACTGTCATGATGTACTCTTATTTAAATAAATGAATGAAATTGTATCTGCATATATCTCATGAACCCAAACATCATGAGTCACGTAAGATGAAATTATCAAATGTTGAAAAATTAAAATTGATGACCATAATAAATTTAAAATCACGAAACACTATCATATTGTAACTATATGGTTCACAACAATTTTTTAATCGGATAAAACTTTATCACAAATATTGTAACTATATGGTTCACAACAATTTTTTAATCGGATAAAACTTTATCACAATAATGTTTATGATATTTGTGTGAAGAAATCCATGAACTAGTGTAGAGCATGAAGAAAAAGAAAGTTCAACCAAAACTGTGTTCAAATTCGAACTTTTTCAGGGATAAGGGAACTGCCTAAGGCAGTTATTGACGTAAATTTTTTAGATGATCTATGTTTCGATATTCGTCTATGTTTTGACGTAAATTTTATTCAGAAATAAGTCAGGTCAAATATAAATATTTTTATTTGATAGTATAAATTTGAGTTACTATATGTTTTGAAGTAAATTTAGTTTATATTAATTCATAAAGGATTCTACATTAATAATATTCTTAAAATAAATATAACAATATTTAAATAATACTATATATGATTTGTTTATTAAAAATTTATTAAACGTTCTAAGGTAAATTTAGATTTTAAAATTCCAGGTTTACGTACCGGTACGCGTCGGGTATAAATGTTTCCATGCATATTTTTATATATGTTTTGAGATGATCTATGTTTCGATATTCGTCAACGTTTTGACGTAGTTTTTGTTCTGAAATAAGTCGTGTCAAATATAAATATTTGTATTCAACAGTATAAATTTGAGTTACTCTACGTTTAAACGTAATTTTAGTTCGGAGCGATCGAAATGTATACATTATAATGCCACATACGATGCAACTCCACATGTTTTTATGTACATTTTGAGTTTGACTATGTTTCGACATAATTTTGTTTGGAAAAGAGTCAGTTAAGTTATAATTCGTTTATGTTCAACGGTAAAAATTCAAGTTACATTACGATTCGGCGTAAATTTATCCAAAAACAAATCAAATTCATAAAGTGGAACACATGTTTATAGGACATTATAATTACAACGCCACAAACCATCAAATTCATAATAATGAAAGATGTTATAGGGATATCAATCATTACTTATATTTTAACAAAAAAGTAATGGTGATTTATCGTTTATGTGGCAGAATATACCTCTTAATGGGTATTAACTATTACTCACGTTCTTATAAACCAATTCACAGTAAATTTATTATCCTAAATTTCTAATCCTTATAATTTAACTAAAAATTACTATTTTTTAAAATTATATTTTATTTTTAGAAAACCTTTCACACCTTATTCCCTACTTGTACTCTTATGATTGGTTGAATATTCTATATAATATATGATCTCGATCGGTTCACACGACCTGGTGTGAACCAAAACCGGGGTGTGATTAATGGTTATGTTTATAATAATATGTAGATTAAAAGTTTAGTGGTTATATATGTTCAATAGAATTATACACTTAAATAAAATTTTAATTACGTTATGATTGTATAACTTCAAATCTCATACGACTATTTTTACATAAACAAAAAAAAAGTCTAACTTTTCTTTAAGTAATACTTTATGAGATTTTTTAAAGTAATTCTTTACGAGTTGAGTTGATTTAGGAAACAACAAAGACAGTAGCGAAGCTTGAACATTTCGGTAAGATGGGCGGGAGATGAAATTAATACTTATTAAAAAGGGCGAAGTCGATATTTATATAAAATTTACACTAACGAACTAAAATTTAAATGGAAAAAAGAGGGGACTGCCCCACCCCCACCAAATAAACAATGAACAAAGAGCACTTCTAATGTGTCTGTTTGTGAACTGTCTGTCCACACGAACTCCTCTTCATTTCCTTTTTTCTCTATTTTTTAATAGTCTCACACTGATAACAATTTTCTCTTTCTTTTCACGTTATAAGTTGTCACACCCTTTCTTTACCTCAACGTAGGCTCATAGATATGCTCATTGGTGGTGCTCTAGCTTATAAGAATAGTTTTTTAAACGGAAAATATATGAAACCACTTAAGGATAAATGTTATTTTCATAGGTCAATTTATCCGTTTTCCAGCCGGGATCGCACTCAAATCTCATGCTCTAAAGATAGATAGGACTATGTTTATAAAACAAATTTAATTTTTGTAATATAACGCTTTCAAAATATATGTTTTAACCGACTATTTTCCAAACAAGTTATTAGATATTATCTTATAATTATATGCATTCTTAAAAAAACCATAATGTTACATAAATAAACATTTACAAGATATGAAATTGCCACTCGTCAATTATATAAACAACAAATACATAATATATTAGACCAAACAAGCATTTTCACTTGGTGCTATTGGCAACTGTCTTTTTTTCTTGTTTTCTCCGGGTCAAAACATTAGCGTCACATCAACTCTTTTTTCTTTTTTTTTTCTTGTTTTACAGGGTGTCGTCCAAAATTTTCCCTATTTCCTCGTTTGGCAACGCCACAAGTCCACAACAAAAAAAGAGTAGCCAGTAGTGTCTAGTGAACTTTCACTGCTTTTCAAAGAGTTGGGTGTCACAAGGTCCGAAGGATGGTATCCAAACTTAGACGGACTTCCCCAACCATACCCGAGCATGATACCGTATCACCTAACAAACTAGCTTCCAAAAAATAAGCTCTATTTAGCCATCACTTTTTAAGGGTCCTAATATAAAAACACCCACTAAGATAAATCGACACCCTCTATACGCCACGTATGACGTATGAGTCCATACGTGGCGTATACGGTCGAATACACTTAAAACGAGGAAAATTCAGGAGGACCGTAAGAGAGCTATACATCTCATATAACCCCTATACGACCCTCCTATACGACACATATAAAGTTGTACGATACGTATAACAAATTTTATCCCCGATTACGAGAAAAAATTCAAGGGTTGTCGGAGGGGTTATATGCCCTGTATAAGACTATACGACCCCCATATACGATGCATATTAAACTATACGACCCGTATAAAAATTTAAGTGTTAATTTATGATTTTAAGGTCCATATATCCACGCTACTTTTAAAACAATATCCCAAAACATTACGAAATGGCACGATTGAGTTACTTCAAATCATTATTCCTTTGAACCCAACAAGCCACTTTCTCCATGGGCACTCCAATCAAACAACACAATTGCAAACCAATGTGGACAACGTGGATACAATTATTAAAGCCAGTCAAATTTAACCTCTTTCAAGTCAAACGTACAACTCTCAATGCACGCACATGTCATTCCCCTACTTGTACTCTTATGGTCGGTTCAACACTCTATATAATCCCTCACACCCACCTTCAACACGTCAAACTTCCATCTTAGATTTGGTCAACAATCACAAATGGCAACTTCATCTCTATCTTTCCCCTCTCTCCACCACCGGAATCTTCAACCACCCAAAACTCTCCGACGACCACCCACCACCACCACCGCCGTCCGCCTCCGGATCACCTCCACCTCCGCCGATACAGCCACCACCGCCGCCGGCAGCACCACCGCCACCAACCTCCCTCTCCGGCCGATCCCGGGGTCCTACGGTGTACCATTCTTCCAACCGCTTAAAGATCGGTTTGAGTACTTTTACGCCGCCGGTGGCCGTGATGAGTACTTCAAATCGCGTGTTCAGAAACACCAGTCGACGGTGTTTCGCGCCAACATGCCGCCGGGGCCCTTCATCGCCACCAACCCGAACGTCGTCGTTTTGCTCGATGCCAAGAGCTTTCCGACGCTTTTTGATGTCAGTAAAGTCGAGAAGAAAGATCTCTTCACCGGAACTTACATGCCATCGACTGAACTCACCGGCGGCCACCGTGTTCTCTCCTATCTTGACCCATCGGAGCCCAAACATGCTCCGTTGAAGAACATGGTCTTCTTCATGCTCAAATCATCGATCAAAAGAGTCTTACCGGAGTTCGAAACGACTTACAACGAACTGTTTGATGGTCTTGAATCGGAGTTGGGTCAAAAGGGTAAAGCTTTGTTCAACGACGCCGGCGAACAGGCGGCGTTCCGGTTCCTCTGCCGGACGTATTTGCAGACGAACCCGGAGGAGACAATGATCGGAAAAGATGGTCCGAAGCTCATTAGCACATGGGTGTTGTTCAATCTCGCACCTTTACTCCGATTAGGGCTCCCATGGTTCGTCGAAGAGCCTTTACTCCACACTTTCCGGCTACCTCCGGCGATGATCAAGAAAAACTACCAAAAACTCTACGATTTCTTCGAATCGTTTTCATCTCCGATCATCCAACACGCAGAATCATTATCAATTTCGAAAGAAGAAGCTGTACACAACATCTTGTTCACCATCTGCTTCAACACATTTGGGGGAATCAAGATTCTGTTCCCCAACACCCTGAAATGGATCGGCCGTGCCGGAGCTAATCTTCACACCCAATTAGCATCGGAGATCAGGGGCGCGATCAAAACCCACGGCGGAGGGAAGGTGACGATGGCGGCGATGGAGCACATGCCGCTAATGAAGTCCGTCGTGTACGAATCTCTCCGGATCGAACCTCCGGTGGCGTTACAGTACGGCAAAGCTAAACACGACATGATGATCGAATCACATGACGCCGTTTTCAAGGTGAAAGAAGGTGAGATGTTGTTTGGGTATCAGCCATTTGCGACTAAAGATCCAAAGGTGTTCGATCGGCCGGAGGAGTTTGTGCCGGAGAGGTTCGTCGGCGCCGGAGAGGAGCTTTTGAAGTACGTTTTGTGGTCTAACGGGCCAGAGACTGAGGGTCCGACGGTGGGGAACAAGCAGTGTGCCGGAAAAGACTTTGTGGTGTTGATCACTCGGTTGTTCGTCGTTGAGCTTTTCCGACGGTACGATTCGTTTGACATTGAGGTCGCTTCTTCTCCGTTGGGTGCGAAGGTGACGTTGACGTCGTTGAAGAGAGCTCGTGTGTGATGATTAATGTCGCCGGGGAAGATCGCCGGAGAAGGTCGCCGGTGTGGTTATGAAAGTGCTCCGACGAGGGGTAGTTTAGGGAATGTTAGTATTATTTGTGGTGGATGTCCACGTGTCAATTTTGGTTTTTTGTTTGTGGTTTTGCTTTGGTTATAAGTTATGACATCGTACTTTATTGATAGTGAAATTGAATATATTTGTTAAGTTGTTTTTATATCTTAAAGGAATTGAATATGTTTGTTCATGTTGGTTTAAATATATATAAGGTGTCAGATGTAGTGTGACAGAAAGAGAGTATATTACTATATTGTTCGATGGGTGATGCTAAACGTGTCATTTAAAAGTTCAGTTCCCATACCTGTTTATAAACTTGCTGAGTGTATATAAAATGGACTTCCTAAAAATGTGTCGTGTATAAAGTTAATGATATATGAAACTAGTTTTATACCCGTCTAGTGGCTGGGTATTTTAACGTCATATTATCATCTTTATATTCAAGTATATTCTATACATTTTTTTGTGTTTAACATCAATGCACAAATATTTAACATAATTAAACAGCAAATAAAGGACTACAATATGACAAAGATGACAAAGATAATAAGCCACTACTAAACAACTTAAGCATAAAAACATAAATAATGTAGTAAAATGAAAATGTAATTTAACGGACATATATGGTAAACAATGGGTAGGTTGGTGGAAGTTTTCTATGAAATTTGCATGTGTAATCTATGCATTGAATCGTTTTGACTTACCATTTGATCTTTTAATTGACTTACCATTTGATCTTTTAATTGACTTACCATTTGATCTTTTAAGCCTTTATTTTCCATGATTTTAATAGTTGACATAAACACCACAGCCATAACCCACAAACACTATGACCTATTTATTTTTTGTGGTTCATTTAGTATTCCTAGCAAACAATAGAAAGGTTTGTTAGAATTCTTATGTTTTTATGTAAACATTTTTAAAAACATAACTTACCCAACACTAAGCTCTAGAAATTTATTCACTCAAAAGAAAATTCTGATAAAACCTATTAATTAAAAATTGTTCACAGTAGCTATAAATAAAAAGAATAATTTGTTTGGGGTCAATATAACCCAAACGACGTGCTTCGACAATACCAAAAACTACCTAATTCAATTATATCATGTTATGACCCATTAGCGAACATGCCCATCTTGTTACCTCCAAGAACAAACCACAAATAGACTTGCAATGTAGTACAAAGAGGCAAATCAAACAATCCCAATGAAACTAAACTAAACCTAAAAAAATCACAAATACCTTAAATTAACTCCATTTATAGGTTGTAGTTACAAAAACTTTCGAATTAATCAGCCATACCTGCTCAAACACCAAAAATATCAACATTATAATAAAATTAACAATCTTCAAAACCTTACGCTGAAACTATCATCATAATTTACACAAACATTGGGCATTAGAAAATAGAAAATCACATCAAGTAAAGTAATTTTAACTACATTGCTGGAATGAGGGTGCTACAAATTGGGAATCATATGAATAATTAGTCTCGAAATTGATAAATTGTACGATACAATTAGGTAAAAGTTTGAACTCAACTTTTTAACAAATCAAGCAACTTCAAACTAACATAAAACAACACATGCAATGATTCCCCAAAATACCAACATGAAATTCAAGTGACATAACCCCAATAACAAAATTGTAGATTTATCCATTTAAATTGTAACATAATTGACTTTATCTTAGTTTGTAAAAGGTACGTAGATCGAATTAGGTCAAAATATTGAAAAAATACAAATCAAATCTGATTCCTTACATCCTTTTACAACTTCTTGCTTGACCTTCAAAATAACCATTATTTACACTAATTATATCAAGTTATACCCAATATCTGCACTGAAGCAAAGCGAAAGTCTACTATCTGCATAAATGAGGTATAAAACCAAAATTAACTATAAAAATTCTAGTACTGGATTGTAAGAGCCATTAGACAATAGAACCTATTTCTCAATCACATGCAAGTAAACTAATTTCAAGATCAACGAAAAGCTTAAAATCAGAATGTGATAATAAGAATGCTAATGAAGATGGAAGCCATAATAAATTGTAATGCATTTATATATACAGTCATATTTCTACAAAATATATAATATAATTTGGTAGTGTGACATTGTGTAAGAAGATAATAATTACATAAAAAACATTAAGTTGTTATCTTTGTCCATCACCAAATCCAACATTTAACAAAAGAAAACTGGCTTCAGTTTACAAAATACGGATCAGTACCTCAATTGACAAGAAGAATAGTTACATGAGGGAGTGATACTTCCCACCTGTTTCAAAATAAAAAATATCATAATAGAGAAAAAATATAAAAAAGAATATAACTTATGGTTAACATAATGGTTTGATGATATTTTATGACAGGTGCAATTGTTTATTGAGTAATCCATACAATAATCTTATATTCTCATACACAATGGATTCGAATGTCAATAAACCTAAATTGCACCTTTGGCAGATAATTTCAATTCTCAAAAAGCAATATTTTCTTGATTCGCTTATCAACTTTCTCAATCAATGGTTTAAGAAAGATATAAAGCTCGTATTTGATTTTGGTCCTATTAAATCGATGTTCCAGCCTGTTTGTTCCTAAATCAAGAACCCATAAAAGAACAACCTGATGAAATAGAAAATAAACATGATGAAATCAAATAAATGGAACAAAACAAAGATCAATCGAGCAAAAGAATAACCCAAAATTGAGCAGAGGAACCTGATGTTAAGTCACGAGTTCATGAGGGTTTGTGATGAGGGTGGTGTCTGATGAAGAAACTAATTGGTACCTGATGAAGAACTCGATCGGTTCTGTGATGAAGACGATGATTAATCAGCCCCACTACCCACAAGTAAACCACCCACTCGACAGATCAGTGATGAACATCTCCATTGATTTCTCGGTTGCTTTTAATAATGTGGCGGATGATTGCTGCTTTAATAGATTACCTGAAACGGTTATAGAGTGAACTACCAACCCACGATGTTGTGTTGCCGAATTCTATGGTCTTCACCCAAATAATCGCAGGATGTACCGACACTGAGAAAACCGTCGGAAACCAACTTGTAACCGTCAAAACTGTCTAATTTACACGGACATGATTTAGTTTCAGCTTCATCCAACGGTCCAGATTGTTTCTACTAGCGGTTACACTCACCGCTGGTAATAGAATATATAATGTTGGTAAGTGGTAGTGTGCGAAGTAGTATTAAAAAAAATGATAAATGTAAAAATAAATATTATTTAATTAAAAATGAAACAACACTCGATCTATTATTCTTTTCTTATAACATTTTTATTTAACAAATCCCCTTCCAACCACTTTTTACAAAGAATATCATAAATGACTTGTGCCTTAGCCTCTTAACAAAAATATTATACCCGTCTATTGTTTAAGTATTTTAATATTAAAAATAACATAACAAAAGAGAGTTTGGCTTTAGGAACACCACACTCACAGTAAATGATGGTTTGTTCATCTTTTACACACATTGTCCTTCACATGCTCTCGATTCTCTCTAGCCGACGTGTGTAGTTTTCTTATATTAAAGCTTCATCATCTTGATATTTTGTAATTGCTTCTTATGTCTTTTTCTTACTAAATTGTAAGCAGATCATTGTGATGATGATGATCTTATTCTATTTTTTCTTGCAAAGTTGTTGGCTAACTATTATTTTTTTCAGTTGATTACCGTAGAAGTGCATAGTTTCCACTATCTATTGTATATAGTTTTTACATTTGTGACACGATCATAGGTATAAGTTCATGTTAACAAGACTTTACAGTCACCTCAAGGCCTCATATACGTACAACTCTTGATGAATCAAAGTTATGCTATGCAATTAAGTTATTATAAAAATACATTGTTGGATTAGCGAGCTAAATAATCCATAAATTTAGATTTTATCTTGCAACCAAGTTGAATCTTTTTGGCCTCAGTGACTTACTTTGCCTTAACTTACCATTTGTAATATTCAAAAATTGTTAATGCATGTTCTAATGTTAACTTGCTATCTCGTATTAATACTTATTAACTTAATTCATTCATTTCAAACCTTCAAGTGTAAGGAAGACAAGTTCTACATGCTCAAATTATATAGGCTACATATAAAAGTCCACTGTTTGTAACCTCGTTTACTTATTAATAGTCAATGGACGATACCAATAAAGAGATCAATAGTTTGAAGGAAAGTTAGTCGTTAATTTGGGTGTAGGCCCAAGTTTTATAAGTCTGAATGGGTTGACCGTTGACCCACTATAATTAAGGCCTTTTCTCCTATGAATAAGTGGTTAAGTGAGGTTAACACAAGGTACCTCTTCTTTGTCGCTCTCACACGTACACACACAAAACATCTTGTTATGCATTTACACAAAACCTTTTATAACAACTTAAACATGTGTGAAAGTTATAAATCCCCTTGTTCAACAGCCCAGGCCTGTTTTTAAAGCTACGAAGCCCCTTCTTCAATAACTCACCTTCCTTGTAAAGGCTATAAAGCCCTTTCACAGTGGCTAAAGTCCTTCTTAAACAACTCCAGCATGTTTTATTTTTATCTTTTACGAGATAAGATTTTCAGGTTTCTCTACCATATTACTTTGATATTTATTCGTTTATGTTTTTTATCTACTAGTTAATGGCATAGTAAGGCGTATTTTATTTATTTATTTATTTATTTATTTATTTATGCTACCAAGATGCATTTTTCTAATCCTCATAAGTATGCTTGGCCATTGTATTCAAAATTCAAGAGAATTTAATGGAATTAGAATATGAATTTCCTTGGCTATTGTATTTGGTTTGTAGGAATTTGTTGAAATTAGAATTTAAATTTCATTCTTAACGTGTTATATTGTAAAAGAAATTAGAATTAAAATTAAAATTAATTCCCTCAAATTCCTTCAAATGATAGATTTCAAAATCATTCCAAAGTTTGAAGTATTGTAAATTCTACTGACCCCACCTCCACCACCGACTGACCTACCACACCCGCCCACCGCCAATCGATATTACTAACAACCCTTGCCGACCTCGCTGAGTGCCACCGACCCCGAAATCCGAGCGCCACCCTCGACCACCCCGACTGTCGCCGTCACCACCCGATTGTCATCGATGTCGTTGGCCTCCTTCCGATGCTATCGCCTTTGATCGTTTCCTCCGTCACCGTCACCGCCACCCTTGTCATTCAATCATCGTCGATCACCCAAAACCATTTGACGCCACACTCACTACTCGCTTGTCGCCCTTGTCATCCGATCGCCGTGACCGTTGTCAACAATCGACAGTCGTCACTAACTGCACTCTCCGCCTACAAACGCCTGTCTTCATCGACCGCGGCTGACTACTGATCGATATAGCTAACCCGTGTCGGTTTAGATGCGCTTAAGGCGACTGTTGGTTCTCTGCTTCTAGCGTGATTAGTTGGGGGTGTCGGTGGGTACGATCTGTTTTTGGCAACGGGCACAGTTGGTGGTCGCGGTCGATTGTTGGTGGTGACGGTGGCGGCGTTCAATGGTATGTAGCGACGATGGTCGGTGGTCATGGTGGTGTTGGCGGTTTGCAGTGGGTAATAAATTCCAATTCCTTTATAAATGTGTTGTTATTAAAAATGCATTTGAATCTTAAATTCCTTTTATAGATTACAATCACTTGAATTCCAGATCCTTGCAAATATACTGAATCCCTAATACAGTTTCTTTCATTTTCGATTCTAATTCCAATAAATTCCGCAAATCAAACTTGCCTTAAGCTTACAAAATAAGGGTGCAACTACCATAATCTGAGTCATAAGCCTTGCAACTCAATGATTTTAGTACATTATACTATGTCTTTTGTAAAAGATGATGGAACACCTCCCCACTACCCAAAAAAAGGTGAAAAGACAAACAATAATATAACATCTGTCATTTTCTAAGTTAAAACTCAAACCGAATCTATTTTTAAGTTCTATTATTAAAATATTATAATAACTGTAATGGATCAAATGCATTAAAGTGCAATTTATATTGTGAATTATTTATTTATTAATCATCTAAATAACTTGTAATAATTTGTGGATTATAAATAATTCTTCATAAAGTTATAAAGTATTATTAAACATTTTACAATAAATAACTAAATAGAAAAGTCTTATTAAAATTTATAAAGTTAAAAAAATGAATTTTAATAAACTTATAAAGCTTTATTAGTAATCATGAATTTTAATTATTAAGTGAAAATAAATAATCAAATTATAATGTTTACAAGTTTTATAAAAGCAAATTTTAGACCTCAAATAATTTCAAAAAGTTTCAAATAGTAAGGTAACATTATATTGCTTTTATATTATGCATTTATATATTATTTCAATCATCCTAACATCCAATTATTCTCATGACTTTATATTCTTACTTTTATTTTTTCTTCTACTAAATATCTTTTAATTTGCTTCATTATCATTTAATCATTAACTTTCTAACATTCACTAACCTTATAATAATCACTAACATTCCTAAATCAAGCTAAGAACACACTAACGTAAATAAAGAATCTCATTTGCATATGGACAACTATGTCGCCGCATTCGGTTATTCCACAAGATTATTTCTCTAAATGATGGCTATGCCACAAAGTTTTGGAATATTTTTTATAACTCAAATGAAGTCTAATATACCATATATCAAAATAATAATTTTTTTCTAACCCGTTTCATGCTTTAACAATTTTAAATGTGCACATAAGTGCCTTACTATAATTTTGGCAGAATATAGTCTGACTTCAACTAATCATAACTTTGTCATAACAAACTAAATTTGAGTAAAATCAGACTCTAATATCAAGTTCATTGAATTAAAATTTTAAAAATAGTTCATATGTCTTCAAACTCAATAGGACGACTCAACAATAGCCTTCACAAGATAAGTGCACATTTTAGTACCTTTTATCTTGTGCTGTTGTTTAGACCTATTTACGGATATTTTAATAAACATGTTTTTGAATGAAAGTTGTCCAGAAGAATCTGAGCTAGTCAACTATAAATTTTTATGATTTTATGAAACCGTTTTCTGTTTTTAAAACCTGTTCAAATACGTACCAAACATTTTGTCCAGAAACTAAAATTGATGTAATAATCCTTTTTAAATCTACCTTTCACTTTTTGATATTCTCTAATTGGCATAACTTCTTCTAATGAATTCTGACATTAAGTTATTGTTTCTTATTATCCTTTTGGATATCACATTTGACTCTTGAACATCCAAGATCCTTATGTACTTTACAACCATCATTATACAATATGAGTTTTTCATGTGAGTTCTTCATATCTCTTTTTACTTTATTTCACATCTTTTGGGGTGAAACATGTTAACCTTATCAACCTACATTTGTAACCCTTTTGATACTTGTAATCACATTCAATTCATCTTTACCTTTTTGTCATAATTAGTGGTATTATTATGAGTGTTATATGAGATATATTATATGTCGGCAATCACTAACTATTGCTAGCCTCACGACATCATAGATATATGGGCCTAACAAGCCTATTTGGTGCTAAAGCCGATGTTATTGTCGGCTCCTGATGACGTATGTTTTTTCATCATGGGAACCAAATACGCTTAGTTAATCGTTATAAATTTGTAATCTTATTCTTGGTCAAGGTTTGATTGTACCTATATGTGTTCTATAAACTCGCATAATTCGTAACCATTGACATGAATTGCTACTTGTAAATATTTTTATATATTTATGTATACTTAACCCATGGAAACTCACCAACTTTCATAGTTGACCCTTTATTTTTAATATGTTTCAGAATTGCTACTTGAAAAAATTTTCTTGCTCATATAGGACTTGGATTTAGTTTAATTAAATATCTTATGTTGTTGTTTAATTCTTTTTTGTATTGTAAGGAATTAATTGTCTAGTATTATTCAATGAAAAATGGCATTTAATATTGTTTTAACTTATTAAATACCATGAGCTATGAACAATCGTTTCACATTCGTCCACCCCGATGATTCCGCCGTCGGTCGGGGAGTGACAAATATGTCAATGCGTAATCTAAAATTTTCTAATGTAAACTTATAATGATTGATGTCTTTGAAAAAAATATTTTTTTGTGACATCGATGTCAACTTATTTTCATTATTTTAATTAAAAATATAAGTAATGATTAATTGCCATCCAATCATTATTAAATTATTTTATAATTTTAACATTTTATTAAATAAAAGAAAAGAAAATAAATTTTTTGATACCGTAATATTAATGATTAAAAAGTATAAACATAAGAAACATGGGTAATGGTTCATTGTAAAAACACCGCAATTAATGGTATCCTTTGAGTATAATGATCGGACCTTTCAAGAACCGGAGAAGCCCGCCGATGAACGACAATGCGTTGAACACCGACGTTAGAAGTTTACGGATTTGGGGATTTAGAATGTGGGGATGATTTTAGTGACGGTGATGGTGGTGATGAGCAAAGTCACAACATTGATTAATTTGGGATCTAATTCAATTGGACCTCCAATCGGAGAAGAACAATGAAAACCCAAAGATTAGAACAAAATCATTCAAAATGTATATGACGAATTGAGGATAGAACTTGAAGAGGTGAATATTGAAGATTGAAGAGATGAAAAAATAAAACCTGTAATTGAAGAGTTAGTAAAGTAGAGACGGATATGGTTAGGTTATTATGAATTTAGGGGTATTTAAATAATTTATTGAAATTGTAAGGCCCCGTTCCCGGGACGCTTACAGCTGATAAATCATCGCACCTATAACATATACTTTACATTTAATCATTTATAAAACATTGCAGCGGAAACATAAAACTGGCTTTTTATATCATTACAAATGCTTTTGCAAGTTAATACAAGCGTTCATTTCAAAACATTACTCGTTCGCATTACAATGCAAAAACATTAACAAAAGAATGCCATCCAAAAGAGCTGAGTAGCCGCCTCGTGCCATCCTCAGCAATGTTTACCTACCAACTGAAAACGTATAAAAGTCAGCGTTGCTGAGTGAGTTCTAGTTTTATAATAAAACATACATTACGTCGATAAAATCGTTATTTATTTCCTTTCAAAGCCATACTATACATTTCATTCGTTCGTGATCATGCATCATACGTACATACAGATAATATCATTATTATCTTCCATTACATTCGTTAACCTTCGTTCATTCATTACATCTAGTGACATGTACATTACCCCGAACATTGTGCAC
>BJCM01084670.1:0-24611 GCA_018326385.1 Flaveria bidentis
AGGTGTTTAATTTACCCGTTTGAATCGGTATTCGATGTGCACGTATAAGACTAAGTCGCGACTGGGGGAACGAATTCAAGTAGCAATCGTTGATGATAATCGAATTCCTTCTACAGAAAGCTTCTAATGGCTCTAAAGATGAGTAGCCCTTTGTCAATTGTAAGTTAATAAGCTCGAGATGAGGTCGTCGGGTGGTTGGAGGTTACGGCTTCAAAAGGGAATCAAAGATGAAATTCTTGTGTGTTTCAGATGAAATCAAAAGGGTAAACGATTAGAGATAGATAGAGGATCAATTAGGTTCATTTAATTTGATTATTATTGAGTTTTAAATGCTCAAACGCTTCTAAGATTAAGAGCTTCGGTTACTCGATTGGTTTGGATTCATAACCGACATTTGAATCCAATTAAAGTGCATAACCGTGTTCGATTCATGTTCGCGAACCAGTTGAAGTAATTTGAGGACATGAATCGAACGTTGTTCCCGGTTTGAAACGTCGCTAGAGCTTGGCCGGATGTTTTGGCCGGAAAACGCGGGTGAAAGGGGAAACAATTGGGTTGGGTTTAAAATTTACAATTTAGTCCCTTAGGTTTTAATTTTGCTATTTTATGCATAAAAACTTTCTTTTAAAGTTTCAAAGTTAACAAAACAACCTCCTAAACTTAATTCTTGAATTGTTTACTCTTATAACTTATTATTATTATTATTATTATTATTATTATTATTATTTTTATTTTTATTATTATTATTATCATTAGTATTACTATCTTAGTTATATTATTAGTAATATAATTATTATAACTTTTTATTAATACCATTATTATTATTAATTATATTATTGTAATTATTACTATTGTACATATTAATATTAAAGTTTTAACTTTCATACATTAATTTCAATGACAACCAAGAATTTAGCATAAAATAACCATAAGTTTCAAGATTGACAACAATAGGCCTTACAAGAACAAACGACAATAAGTTTTAATTAACAATAAAAAATACGAGATGTTACATTGCCGCCTCATATCTCTCTTCCACTTGCGCGTAGTGGTGGCCAGAGTGCAACCCAGGGTCATCGTTTGCCACTAGAAACAATTCAAAAACCTATTTGGTTATACCGATCTTTTCGGGTACGGTGGGTGGTGAGACAAGCAATTCTTGGGTGTGGCTGTGAGAAGGGGAGTTGAACAACCGACGGGCATCCGTTTCTACCCTCTATTGGCCCTTTCAGCGTTCGTTTGGAGGCTAGATTTGTGCCTGAGATCCTGGTCTCCCAGTTCCCCTTCTCGCCGCCGACAACCTTGGTGGTTGCTTGTCGGTCTTCTTTCTTTGTTTCAGGTTACTCGGGTCTTAGGTTCGATATAGTTTAATATAAATCCTATTTATGATATCCACGCCTAGGAACACAGAAAACAATGTTGATCCGCTCACCCATTATTTTAAGGGAAACCCACCATCCAAATACCCATTATGATAAAACCTCTTCCCAAATCAAAACATTTTGCATCAAGTGATACTCAAACTCAGGATCTTTATTTTGTAAAGTCATGAGTTGTCTACTCTCAAACCATGTGATATAGAGCTTATTAGTAGGTAAAAATATTAGTTTATTGATTTTTTAATATTTTATTTATATTATATATATACTTTTACTTTTATAAATTGTGTTATTTAGAAATACGATTGCAGGTTCACAAAAATATCAAGATGAACTATCAAAATTTCAACATGTTTCATGTTAATTTAATAATTATTGACTTGCAAATTATTTAATGAGTGACATATGCTAGCAACGCACGTGGTGTAACATTGGACCCTACCGTTGCGTAATATAGTTTACGAAAGAAAAGTCACTGCTACGGATAGTGTTCAATTCCAATTACTAACTAATCTTTAAATTATTCTTACTCAACTCTCATTCTTACACATGTTTTTGTATCTTTGTTACCTCAAAGTTTCAAAGCCCATACCACAAATAATGAATAAAAATATTTTCTTTCCAATACCATTATCACGAGAGAAATCATAAATCATTGCCGAACAAACAACCCAGAAAACAAATAGTACAACAGTCATATGCACAACATACAACCGTCATTGCACCTCTCACAAAATCAACAAACCTCAGGTTTACCATGGAGACAATGACATGCATTTAACCCACGCAGGCCTAGAAGAAATATCAGCATACCACTCTCGAACATGCGGTCGTGCCTCAAACAACCTTCTCACCCGCGTTTGCATCAAGAAATTGATATTCGGAAGGTGGTGGAGATCCGCTAGCGTAAAGCTATCTCCAGCTAAATACTTGCTCTCCGTTAGTCGTGCTTCATAGACATCAAGGACGTCTGATAACTTTTTTTCGTACTCTGCCACCAGCTCTGGCGTGCTTCGGACCCTATGCATTGCTATTTCCATCAGCTTCCATGATGCTCGGTCAAATTTCTGGTTTTCAACCTCCATCCATATCGTCTGTATCGCCATTTAGATCGGATCCTTCACTATTAGTTCTGTTCCCTGATTTGCGTATTTGCGTGCAACGTACTGGGTGATCGCTCTCGATTCTGTCATAAGTCATCAAAAGAATGACGTTACGGACTGAAACCGTTGCAAAACATAAGACTTGTATCACAATGATTATACATGTAACAAATATGAGATTAATAGACCAAATGACTTATTGTTCATAAAAAGGACCAAATGAACTTCACGACCCACGAGAGCAGCTAGTTTTTTAGATTTTTTTTATAATTTCTAGAGGGTTTGAAGTTTGTGTGGTTTTTTTCTAAACAACAAATCTATTATACTCACTATTAAACTAATCCAAACTAAGGGGTCATTTAATAACATCTGAATCAGCCTTTTAATTATTCAGATTTCTGAATAGTTCAACACTCAATGATTCAGACTGTTAGTTTCAAATATTTGGCTCTGAATGGTTAAGGATTATACTAATGTTAAATGATTAAAAGATCTAATGCTAAATGGTTAAAACCTCTTATTTGAATTGGTCAGACATTTGTCTTTAAATAGTTAAACGATATACTAACTCTTAATGGTTCAGATCTCTTAATGATTCAACACTTAATGGTTTGAACCTTTTATTAGTTCAACACTTAATGGTTTGAACCTTTTATTAGTTCAACACTTAATCATTCAAAATTTACCAAACAACTTTTAATTTACATTACGTCAGAGTTTGAGCTCTAAGTCCTACCTTATAAGAGAAAGTGGACTACCTTCGCATTCACTTGTGTTCACTTGTGTGGTACTTTTTAGTTTAAAAATAATTTTATAGTGACTTACGAAAAGTCCACTATCTCAACCAACTAACTCTGACTTCTTTAGTTTTACTTGTTGCTACTTCACGACCCAAAAAAGCATGTCATGTTTAGAGTCGATAGTTACTCAAGCGTAGTTAATATCAGAAGTTAACAGATTTTCCCTAAATCACTATAAAACGGTTTTCAAGCTAGAAATCACGACACGACTTCTATGTCATCTGTTGACATATACGTACCAATTGAGCCCTAGAAACTCCAACAAGCATAAAATCCACTTAATCTAACAAAACATCTAGCAATTATTCAAATTCAAACACAATTAACACCTAATTTCAAATCAAACAATCAACAATTCGAATTTGCAGCATTCAATTACCGAATAGCGTGACATCTCCATCTTCAAACGCAGGAACTTGACCAAACGGCTGCAGATGCAAACATAAACACAAACACATCAGATCTAAACAAGCAAATCAAAGTCAACGATCGATACATATAACTTTCAAAATCAAACAAATAAGCATTATTATACATACGTTGCGTGCAAGGAATCGAGGCCTTTTGTGCTCCCAAGAGGCCATATTCACTGTAACAAGCTCAAAATCGACGTTCTTCTCGTACAAACTAGCTAACACACGATATGTTGCGTTTGATCCGACGAATCCGTACACTTTTACAGTCATGTTGATGTATCAACGTTGATTTCGATTGAATCGATAGAAAGTGTTACTAATAGGATGTGATACAGAGTGATGATTGAGAATTTGAGGATGAATGTGAAGCAGACAAATGTTGAATTTTTGTAATGGAGGTTGATAAAAGAAAGGGGATGTATATATAGTGATGTAGATGTAGGAAGATGCATAAATGGTCCTTCGGTTATTTTTCTGTATGCAGTTTTAGTCGTTTGAGTTTTGATAATGCGTTTTAGCCCTCGAACTTTTAGTTTAAACACAAAGTTAGTGAAGTTTTAGATCCAAAATATATGTTTTTTTTGTATTTCAATATTATTTGAGTGATAATATTGATAACCTTCTTTTGCTATTTCTTTTCCAGAGTAACTAAAATAGATAACAGATAACTTGAAATGGTTAGGATTTGTCCAATTTGATGATTTTCTTATTATGTTGTTTTATGTTTACTTGCTAGAATAACTAACACTCATTCTATCAAATTTTATATTAAAAAGTTATTTAATTTATTATATTTTAAAAAATCATGGGTACGCTCATCTTAAACAAGATTAGTGTATTCGTATTGGATTTCTTATCATTAATCTCATAAACTTATAGTTATACTAATCACTTTTTTGTTCTTTCTATCATCTACTCACAATTACTTTTAAAAATATCAAAAATTAATAGGAAATAAACAATTACTTGTCAAATATACGAATGATCTAGAATAGTATTATTTTTTTAGATTCACTAACAACCATTTCATATAATACATTAAACACATTTATAAATATATAATGAAGGTAGTGTGAATGCTCTACGAGTAGTGCTTTTTTCATATACTTTCATAAGTTTGATTGAGTTTAATACTTGAAACTAGATTTTAAGATACTATATATCTATATAATATGAAACTCTTAGCCATATATCTATATAATATGAAACTCTTATCCACAAAGAAGTTTTAGCTTTTGTGTTATAGTCACAAAAACTTTTTGGTTTTCATATTTGGTTTTTTTTATTTGCCTTGCCTTATGACAAGTATTTAGGTTTGTATAAAAAGCGAATGTATTAATTAAAAATTGTTTTAATCACCTATTTATTTAATTTTTATCATAAAAGACAAATGGACGAAACGAGCATAAATTATCATTTATAAATATTAGTGTGCGATAATGATTTATTATTTTTTGATCCACCAAGTTATTCGATGTATTCGGGTTCTAAATCGTAGCGATAGCCGTTAAGATATTTTTTGGTATTCTAGCTTTCATATTTAAGTTTGTGATACAATTACCTGCGCAACGTGCTTGAAGATATTTTTAGTTTTTATAAAAATAAAAGAATAATAACTTGTATGATATTATATTTATTTTATTAATTTCCTACGTTTATGTGTAATAGAAAAACAAGATTCTATTCCAACTGCTATGACTGGTGAGGGGAATAAGCTTCTAGAACAATTCTTCTAATATATGGGTCGGTCGTTTGACCCAAGACCCAACTAATACACGTATTTAATATTAGTTTTAGTAGTATTATAATTATTAAATAAAGTTAAGTTAAATCAGAACAATTTAATAAATTTATTCTTTAAATTATTAATCTTAATTTGCTTTATTCTCCGCCAAATTTGAATATTTTGGCCGTCACAATTGCTACCATACTATAGAGTTTTATTTTCAACACAATTAATCATACTCTACTTTTAATGAGTCTAATTAGTAAGAAAAAAATGTTCAAAAAAGGACACTCCCAACAAAATTAAAGTCATTCAGTGACTTTAAACCTTTTAATTAATATGTTAACGAATACATTACTTATTATTACAATAATATATATTCTAATTTATATTAAATATTACAATAATATTAAATATGTTCTTTCATTAAGAAAATGAACATGTTCATAAACTGTTTACAAACATTTATCAAACGCAAACAAGATCAAATGAAAACAAACAAATGTTCACAAACATGACAAACACAAAAATTTTATGTAAACACAAACGAATACAAATGATCATATATTTATTTTAAAAAAAATCAATATTGTTTATCACAAAAATTACCAAAAATAAATAAACACATAACATAAATATTCAAAAAAACTCTTGACATAATTGTCATAAAATTAACTAACACAAAGATTAGGAACATAATCGAACACATTAACGAACATAAACCAACACATTATCGAATGTTCACGAACATAAATAAACGAGCACGGCTTATATTCATGTTCATTAGTTTAACTAAACGACCAAAAAAATTTTATTCGTGTTCGTTCATTACTAAATGAACTTCATGCCGAACAGATCACGAACTGTTTGCTTAACGTTCAGTTCGTTTACAGTCATAGTCCTTACTTATATATGATTTCAATCATATTTTATCTTCCAAATATCTTTTTATAACTAATAAAATTTTATTATATTTAATATTTTATTTATTAAATCTTTTTAATACACGACTATTAACTTTCATAAAAAGAAGATAAAAGATTAAAAACAGACACTTTTTATACATGTCAACTGGCTCAGTCAAAATTTGACCAATGAGAACACAGCCAACATGAAATTCTAGTTCTATATGGTTTCTGGAACGATGACGCAATTACAACGTCACCCATTTGTTCTTTATTTCCCCTTGGGTTTTCTTCATGACCCATTCCACCACACTCTCGTTGACATTTTGACGGTCTTCGTCAACGCTAAAACTCTATGCTTCATTATCATTTTCTTTGCTAAATGAAATTATTAATTTTTATGAATTCACAAAAACAAAAAAACAAAAAAAAAAGTTAACCTAAACGACCGAATCTCGTCCATGTTAGAGCGTCTTAATGAACTTGATAATAAAGTAATGGTTTTAGGCCTAGAATTAACGTAGAACGTGATTTATTAATTTTATTATTAATTTGGTATAAGGTTTTTAATCAAGTTAGATTGTGAGAGAAAACTAGGCTTGATATTGTTGTGTGTTCTGATTTAGAGTTTCTTGATTACAATTTTGGAACGAGAGTTTTTCACTTATGGATTTAAATTAATTTGATAATACTTTAAAAATACTAAATCATATAAGACAGGTTTGACACGAGTATATTGCTTCGGTGAAATTAGTACTTGTATATATCCAAAAATCAGACCAACGATCTTGTATATAGACGTCAAAATAGTTGGTGGTTATAATCATTGTAACTATCATAATCATTCGTGATTATAATGTCATAACTAACATTGGTGGTCATAAGTATCATCGTTAAATCATTTGAAACATGTTGCAACTGATAGACGTTAGGGTGGGAGGGGCGCACCCACCGTGAGGGCGTGGCGATCCCCTACGTAGTGCGGCAACACCGCCGTTGGGCCCACCACCACGGCGTAAAAATTTGTGTAACTCGGCGAAGACATACCGTGAATTGTTGTGTGTGTGGTATAGTGATGTAGTGTGGCCACCCCATCGCCACCAAATTTGAGGTTGGGGTAATGGTGTGTGGTGTGGTTTAAAATGATACCTGCAACCAAAGTTGCTACCGATCTTCACTTATTATTGAATATTAAATTTCTAAAATTTTTATGAACCTAACAGTTCAACCTCAGCCAGAGGATTTGTTTATTGGATTCCAGAGACTACAACCCTTTAAGCTAACAATGTCCTCTCTTAACCATTATTTGAAATAGTCCCGTCTAACTTTACACTCCGTAGCTCGTAGCTTGTATCAATGTATATTTTAACTTATAATTTGGTTTGAAGTGAATCTTAATCATGTAAAATGACCGGATGACACTAAAATCATCAACACTTGCCTAAGACGTGAAGAAGCGGACTCACATAATTTTAGTTAGGATGTACGGGACCTTAATAGTTGAATAGTTAACCTACTCTTGGAGCAATGAAACATTGCCTGTTATAAAGCTAGGAACCATGAAAAAGATCAATGGACAAAGGGCTTGAATCAATCTCATTAAGTGCAGTGCACCTCCAATAGGGAGGTTACTTTATGTATTTTAGATAAAAATGATAAAAAGAGGAAAAGAGATGATGATGTGGAATAGAAATAATGGGGAAAATTCATTCCCATGAACTAGAAAAAAAGACTATGTGAGAGTAAAAGCAAAAAAAGGAAGAGAGGAGATAGAGTATGGTTTTTATAATTTATGAGTGGTTACGAGAGATAAAGATTGAAACAAGTGAAACCTTGATTCGTTTTTCACCTTCTCTGTTGGAGTATATATTGTCATATATAGTGTGTCTGTCGCTTGTCGAATAGTCTACGCTTTATGTAATACACCTGATATGTTGTAAACACATGAAACTGGGTCGTTCGCAGGAGCATATGCGAATGAGACTCACAATCGTACGACTGAGCCATGCTAATGGACCAATCATGCGACTAAGAGATGCGATTGGGCCATTCGTTTGACTGAACCATAAGTATGGTCCAGTCTTACGATTGAACCATACGCATGGCCCAATCGTACGAATGGGCACAGTCGCATCTAATATGGGTTGAGGCCTATATATATATCAGTTTCATTGTGTACAAAGTTTTAAGGATTGTGCCCGGGGCCTAAGTGCTGCCAGATGAGAGGGGAGATCATGCTCGATCTCCCCTTGCCAAGAGTCGTGATTCTTATTTTGTAACGAGTTTCTAATCATTAGGTTTTATCAATGAAACCATTTATTATAGTTCGTGTTATTGTTTGTCTCTTGGTTTTTGATTTTGTTTCCTTCCGTCAAGAACACGCTCGGATGTCAACCGATCCAGCGACTTCACAATTGGTATCAGAGCCGATTACTGCTGGAATGATCTAAAAATCATTCTAGCAACCCGAGCTCTTAATTTCTTGATCTATTTCAGGTTCTTTAACGTTAAACCCACTTCGTGTTCTTTGTGTTTTGCTCAGATCTTGGTACGTGTGTTGAATCTATGTTAAAATCAAACTCGAAACCACATTCGAATCACCCTTGCAAATCTTATAATGTCTATTTTGGTTCAGTTCATGTAAAATTCATAAGATTAGGGTTTTTGGCAGCCCTGACGGCTGTAGATCTGAAAATCTGTGTGCAGATCCGCTCATGCGAATGGACCATTCGTACGACTTAACCATGCTAATGGACCATTCGTACGACTGGACCATGCTGATGGACCATTCGTACGACTAAACCAGTCGTATGTTTAGTCGTGTGACTGGACTAGTCGTATGCTCAATCGCACGAATAAGCCATCCACATTGACTCATCCGCATTTCTTCCAGACAAAAAAAATAAAAAATAAAAAAATAAAAAATAAAAGAGTCTGGAACTGCCTCTTGCACAGATTTGAGGATGAGCAAAGCATATTCACCCTGAGGTTCTTTTGTCAAATAAGTTCGATGTATACCCCATTATTCGTTGGACTTCCAGAATAGGTGAATGTAGTTAGAACACAAAAGAGAGAAGAGAAGATGTCAGCAGTCGGTGTTGATTTTGTGGAGTAGTTAGGAGCATCTGACTACTTATGGGCTTATCAAGTTAATTTTATTCGCACAAAGGGGATTCTGACTCTTAGGGGGATCCATGTTTAGAGAAATTGAAGACGCAATCAGAAAGTGATAATGTGAGCCGGTTTCTGATGATGAATCTGAGTGCATGCTGATTTGTTTGAGATTGACAGCTGTGGATTGAAACCTTCTACCTTTGCCCAATACACCGTATGAAGACGCCAGGAGTGTACAACGTTTATATATTGGGATATGTTGAGTTTGAAGGGGAATTTCTGAAGGTGTTAATGTTAATCAAGTTAGCATGTGTGAAAATTGAAGCAATGGAAAACGGTTCATGTCATTATCTGGAAAAATCAGTCATATGGGGAATTTTGTTGCTATGATGGTGTTTTGCAATGTAAACAAAAGCTATTGTGCCTAAATTCATTTTCAGGGATACTATAGTAACCTGACGGATCGACAACGTTGGCTAATATGGTTTTTGTTTGATTCTATTGGAAACCAGAGCAAAGATTGACTGAAGATTGTAAAAGATGTTATCTACTATTCGCAAGCAACGTCCAAGGGGAATTTATTGGAGCATATATTTTCATATATAGTGTGTCCGTCAGTTGTCGAATAGTGTAGGCTTAATATAATACACCTGATATGTTGCAAACACATGAAACTGGGTCATTCGCAGGAGCACATGCGAATGAGACTCAGTCGTAGGACTGAGCCATGCTAATGGACCAGTCGTGCGATTGAGAGATGCGATTGGGCCATTCGTAAGACTGAACCATTAGTATGGTCCAGTCGTACGATTAAACCATACGCATGGCCCAATCGTACGAATGGGCACAGTCGCATCTTATATGGGCTGAGGCCTATATATACCAGTTTTATTGTGTACAAGGTTTTAAGGATTGTGCCCGGGGCCTAGGTGCTGCCGGATGAGAGGAGAGATCATGCTCGATATCCCTTGCCAAGAGTCGTGATTCTTATGTTGTAACGAGCTTATAATCATTAGGTTTTATCAATAAAACCATTTTATTATAGTTCGTATTATTGTTTGTCTCTTGGTTTTTGATTTTGTTTCGTTCCGTCAAGAACACGCTCGGATGTCAACCGATCCAGCGACTTCACATCCTCCATCGGTGATACACCTCTCATTTCTCCAACCAATAACTCAACATTTTTTAAATAAGAATATATTCCATAAATATTATTTACAAAAACAATAAAATCAGAGACATTATTTTCATTAATAAAATTAATACATTATTATTAAGAAAATTTAGCTACTCATTGTTTAAATCCAGGACGTTGCAATAAGTTTCACCATATTATATCAAAGTTTAAAAGAAGTGTTAATACCGCCTACAAAACTAAAAACATATAATTCTAAAAGACTATAACAACTTCATTTTCAGAAAAAATTATACGAGCATGTTGGTCAAAAATCATAGATTGGATGGAGTAGATACTATACACGTAAGATAAAATAATATGTCATCAAACTATTAGTCAATATTGTTCCCATAAACCACGACCATATACTCTCAAAACAATATTATTCTTCAACAACCTCAGCTGATCAACTTTGACATTCGAATTAACCAACCACATAAAAACCAAAAGTACAACAAACCCAACAAACGTTACAAACCCATTCGTCACGGACACAAAGCAGCAACCTTGACCTCGTTCACCACGGGCACAAAGCAGCAACCTTGACCCACGACGGGCGAGAAAGAATATCAGCGGCCCACGCTCGAACATGCGGTCGGCCCTGGAACCACCCTTTCGCCTTCGTCGACCTCAGGTAATGCATCCCCGGCTGGTGGTGGAGGTCCACCAGCGTGAAGCTATCTCCGGCGAGATACTTGCTCTGCGTCAACCGTTGCTCATACACATCAAGCACAATCTCCAGCTTCCGTTCGTACAATCGCATGTCTTCGACACCATGTTTCCCGTGTACTGATGCTTCGAGTATCTTCGAGAACGGTGGATCGAATCGCTGATTCTCGGAGTCCATCCACACCGTGAGGATCGCTAGCTTGATCGGATCATTTGTTGTCAGATCTGTTCCGTTTCCGTCGTATTTGTTCGCGATGTATTGCGTGATTGCTCGTGATTCTGTCACAAATGAACAAATATTGAGCCCTAGAATCCGAAACAGATGTAATATACATCAAATTTGGAAATCAAAAGCGATAGATCGATTATACAGTGTTCAAGTAAACGATTATTGAGCCCTAGAATCCGAAACAGAGGTAATATACGTCAAATTTGGAAATCAAAAGCGATAGATCGATTATGCAGTGTTCAATTAAACGATTATTGAGCCCTAGAATCCGAAACAGAGGTAATATACATCAAATTTCAAAATCAAAAGCAACAGATCGATTGTAAAGTGTTCGATTACCGAATAGCGTGACTTCACCGTCTTCTAGCACCGGAACTTCACCAAACGGCTGTAAGCACATACACACACAGATCATTAGATTAACATCAGCTGTGAAGAAATTTGAAGTGGATAACATGTATACGATTTTCAAAAGCTAATATAGTAATAATATGTGCTGTACACTTATACGTACGTTTTGTGCAAGGAATCGAGGCGTTTTGTGTTCTCCGGTGGCGGTGTTGATCGGAATAAACTCAAATTCGACCTCCTTCTCGTGTAGACAAGCTTGAACACGCTGTGTGCCGTCGGAATCGACGGATCCGTACAGTTTTACCGCCATATTGTAGTTGCTACAGCTTATTTCTACTGAAACTGATCAAAAGTTGAATCAAAATGATTGAACCACTGATGAAATTGTGAGGTATACGTGGAAATAGTGAAACGATGATCAAACAGATGAATTGGGGATGATGATGATGATGGCGATTGGGGATTATAGAATTTTGTAATGAAAGTTGTTATTTGAAGGTGGCTTTATATAGATGTTATAATTTACAGTTTCAGTCCTTTGATTGTCTTTCATTATTCACTTTGGGTTTTCTGACTTTTAGTTTTTTTTCTTTTTGACCCTTAAACTCTAAACTAACACACAACCGCTGTTAAGTTAGTTATAGCTATAAGCTTCAATGGTGACATGTTTAATGATCATATATACACGTTTGTTTTTGTCACCACTCAATCTAAATTTTTATATGATTTAGATATAATTATAGCATAAATAAAATAGTTTCTTGTGTTGTTCTTTTAACTTTCACATTTTCTTTACATTTACATATAACATTTGATCCGTAAATAGCACGTTATACATACACGTGCTTCACTGTGTATATGCATAAATGTCTAGAGTTGTTACAAGCCATTTCATTCTGTAATAAACGTATGCACATACCAATGAATATAAATATATATATATATATATATATATAAAAAACTATTAAAAGACAATGACGATCATGTCGGGCTTTAAAAGTTACTCACTACTCATTAATCAAATTCAAGCTTTAAATATAAAAAAATAAACGAGTTGCACTTGAGCTCGAGTTGCCTCCCCTATTTATCTCTAAGGAGGAGAATTGAGTTAAATCGATTTTTTTTTTGAAGAAATTGTTTAAAAATGAATTTACAAACGTTGACTAATATCCATGTCTTGAGGAAAAAATGTTATAGAATAATGCTTTAAATGTATGGGTCGGAACCTTCTCCAATACAACAGGTCAAAAATCATAAGAACTAAATACACACGTTTGAAGTTCAACGTATAAAAACAACAAACTTTAGGTAAGTGAGTACAAATTAATAATTTAAACCTTATGTGATTTCTTTTATGTTAGTTATATTTATTTATTATTGTTGTTGTTATTGTTATATTTACCTATATGTTAATTTTAAGTGAACTCTAACAGCGAAGTTATTTATGAATTAAAAAAAAACAAGATAATTGTTTTTTTTGTTTAAAAGAGAGACTTAGGGGTAGCGTTTGGTTGGTAGGAATGAAATGAAATGAATTGGAATTAAGAAACTAGTATAATTTTCAAGTAAAACTATATTTTAGTAGGTAATGAAATGTAAAACCTAATAGAGTGTTTCACCTCAAATTATTTTGGTTGTGAGATTTCAAAATCATTTCACCTAGAGAGGGAATTAACTTGGTTAAAGCCCTTGCCGACACCGCAGTAGAATTAATTTGTTCAAAGGCCCTTCTTTATAAACCGGGTATTATGCCAACTTCCTTACCAACTCTCTGGTGTGACAACTTAGGAGTCACCTATCTCTCCACAAATCCAGTGTTTTGTACTCTTACAAAACATGTCGAAGTAGACTTCCATTTTGTTCGCGAATAGGTGGTTCTAAGGCAAGTGAATGTTCAGTTTATTGCCACAAGTGATCAGATAGATAGCTGATGTCTTCATCAAACCGTTACCCACAAAACGACAAGTTGTAGGTCTTTCACCACCCTCAACTTGCAAGGGAATGTTAGAACAATTTAGATTGTGAATTTTATATTTATTTATTTTAGAGGGTATCTAATTGTAGTATTTATCTATTTATATGAGATCCTTGTAAACATAATTATTCAGTAAATTACATCATTATTACTTTTCAATTATACGATTCTATAATATTTGCATATTGAAAAAGTTATAACTATATTAAACAAAATTAAACAATACAATACATACACTTACAAAGTTATTTGAAATCATAATGGAATTTAAACTCTATAAAATTACATGTTTTTTTATCATGCTTGAAAAACATTATGCATTATACACTCAATACTTGTATTTTGAAAAAAGATACAAATAGCCTATTGAATAGAAAGAAAGAACTCGTGGGGGATATGCTACACGTATTTATTTTTAAGCAAAAAAGTTACAATAACTAATACAATAGAGGTGCATATAAAATAAAAGCAATGAGATGTGTTTAACACAACACATGAAATTATTACTTGCTTTTGTTGCATTAGTAGACCAAACTGATGACCAATTGATCATGTGAGTTGTGAGCTCTATCATAGCAATCATAATGTTACCTATATTTCCTAATGTGTAACAAATGGAGTAAGTGTAGGTTCTTATGGTTAGCGTGGTCAATTTACTTCATATTTTTTATATTTATTGTGTATTGAGCGTGTTTATATTAGATTAGTAAAATAATCAAAAAGACAAACTGCAGCATGACCTTTAAAGTCATTTTCTTCAACCCTTACCTTTATCTCAACTCCACGAGCATTCAAAAGAATATCAGGTACAGACCATGACAACGACATTAACATAATTCGGTTACGCCTCAAGCAAGAGACCATCCATGACGACAACATGTACTTATCATAAATATACATACACATGGTGAAGGCCATTTTCTCTCATGTTTTCTCTACGTTATCACTTGTCTCGCACTTCTCTTCCTCCAAGAAAATTACTTATTTTCACGTCAGAGACCAGTCATAAAATAAAGTTCTTCACAACGACAGTTGTTAGTTATGCACTCTCTTGCGGAACCATCAACTACTTACAGGTTAACACGAAGTTTAAAAAATCTATTAAAATAACTTTTGATTTTGCAGTTTATACATGTTTGATCAAATTCTTTTTAACCAATTTTATAAAAATTTACCAACTAATAGCCAACTTTTGTCTATTTTCTTTCGGCCTTAGAAATTAAGAAATTGATGAGAAATTTTAATGGTCTAAAGCAAATGCCTACCTACAAACTTATACTATTTAATTTTGTTTCTTTTTGGCATCAAAATTCTCAGAAGCTGTTAATGTCTGTAAATCAATCACCGGACTCTCCAGCCACCATCAAAACATTATTCCCAACTCATCTCCTCCGATCCCGCCACCGTGAACCGTCATTCCTACCACCATAATCTCGATACCGGAAGATATCATGTTGCGTTCTCGACATCTCCGGCCTATAACTGTGGTTTCGGCCATGCGGGTCTGAATATTCCCACTCGTCAACGTATTCATGAGACCTAACCGGATTATTGTTGGGGCTCCAAGACTCAAACCCGGGCCCATCCCCGTAACCTCCGTTTCTCACCAATGATGGGCCTGGATGCGCATATTCCCTTGTACCGTATGTATTGTAGTTCGTACTCTGCTCCACGGAGTATGGGCTCGACCCTAAACCTTCCCATCCCGTCCAAGACTGACTCGTTGGTATCCGAGGCTCGGGCATCAGGTGCTGTTGAGGCTGTATTTGGGACCCACCATGTTCTGGATAGTAGTAGGCATTTGATGATGCATAGGCGGCTGCCGGAACATTCCTCTGCTCAACAACAGTATCAGAAAATCTCTGATGTATTGCCGGAGAAATTGTTTGTTGGGTCAAACTAGCTGTTGGCAGACCATTGACCGCTTCCGGAATGGTTCTCCGGTCAGGGACAACATTAGGGAACCTCTGGTGTGCGATCGGAGCAATTGTTTGTTGGGTCATTTCTTGAAAATGAACCGCGGGAACCGCATAAGCATCTCCGTTAACCGCCATGGTTTGTCGGGAAAACGGATTTTTAGCACTCTCCGGCCTCCATCCACGCTGAATCAAAAGAGGAAATATCAGCAGAACCCAAAAAAGATTTGAAAAAATAGAACTTTTTTTATAAAAATCTCATTTTTATTCTATTTATAGTAATCATATTAGTACTACTTTTATATACCCTACAATCTAATTCTTTACCTTCCATTATCTCTATACCGTTTCCAATTTTATCCGGTGTTATAAACTTTGAACTGATTCACAGTCACTAATCATTATGCGTTTTGTTTTTTTATGATAAAACCATCACAAAGGCAAAAAAACAAGAAGAAAAAAATCTATGAACATTTCATAAGATATTATGATTTTGTACAAAAGATGATGTGCATGTAATTGACGACGCACCGTTACAGGGTCACTGGAGGGAGTTGGAGATGGTAGTGAAACTTCAACTCTTTCCTCTGCTTTCCTTTCAACTAACCCGTTAACAAGAGTGTTAATCGAGCCACCACGAGCGGCATTAGCCTTAATCGCATCAAGAAGCTTAACCATTTGTTCATTGGTCAAGCTCCCACCTTGACCAGCGGTGAGAGCAAATACAATTTGTGGGTTTTTAAGTAAGACTGCTAGTAACTCAAGATCAGGTCCGGGCGTGTTCCTGATGTTATTGTCAGCTAGGGTGCTTGTACTTGCCGCGTAATTGTTTGTATGGTCACCTGCTACTTCTGCAGGCTGGGACACCATATTGTCATCGTCGTCTGGAAGTTGGTCAGTTGGAATTTCAGGTGTTAGTGAATCATCATAGTCCATTTCTCGGTCCCATGGTTCTTTGGGATTTGGTGGGATTTCAAGAGGTGTGGTGTAGAAAACTTCCTTTTCCCGTTTGATTCGGTTGTTTTGGACTTCGATTTCTTTGCTGTTTTCACCAGAGCACACGCTCCACTCTTTATTTATCTTCATTTCTGCATAGGATTGAAGAAATCATTGATATCCATTAACTTAAACACCAAACAGCACCAAAAAGATCACACAAGTCATGTTGCAAATAATAATTGTTTGAACGAGTATTTGTGATATTACAATTTCATATCTATACAATTTTGGAAAATATACTTCTCCTTTGTGTAGACATGGTCCAGGATAGAACTATGTGAGACGTTGGGGGAGAGTCCAAATAAATCTTATAAATGTTTTAACTATGTCTTAGGGGATTGATTGTGTTTTATCATCCTTTTAGTAGCCTTTGCTTGTCTTCATTTGACTCAAGATTGCATTATATGCTTCTTCCTCACTAAGTACTTCTTGTTGTCTATTGTATATGGATTGCTTATGAGCTGTGCATATTGTTGTTCATTGTATGTTTTGTATCTCCTAATGTGTATGATCACTCGGTGTGTGCTACCAGTTTGCCCAGGATCATTATGTTCTTCTTTTCTATATTGTTGAACATGATGTGCTTCTGATGATATAATTTATGTACTGATTGTGTATCGATCACTGCATTCTCTATTTTATTGAATGCTTTGGTTTTATTGTTTGCTTCGGAGTAAGGGGTTTCTCCATAAACAGCTATCTTTATCCCTGTAATAGAGGTAATGTTTGTCTACATCCCACCTTCACAATACATCATTAGTAGCTTTGCGATAAAATACTGGGTTTTGTTAGGGTACTTTTCCTTTATGATTGCTATTTACAGTATTTGCAATTTAATAAAGATAGTAAGTGGTTGAACACTGTATGCAAGGTAATTCATCTGAAAACTGGAGGTAGGGAACCCCGTGAATAAAAGAACTAAAAAAACATAATTGTGAACATGCCACCAACACCTTGCAAAATAAGTAGCTAAAAAAGCAAAAGTGTGTAGGAATTTACAAACTAATTTACAAAATCAACCTGATGCAAGTTAGGAGAAACCCATCAAAAGTAACAGATTTCTGTTGGATGGCTCTTGGGCATGATCCTAAATTCAGTAAAAGTTAATCTTGAAGAAAAAAGATATTGATGGCGTAAAATGAAAATCATGTTGTTGGATTAAGAATTGTGGGTCGCTTTTGCATCATCCATGGTTGACGGATAAATTTATCTAATTTATGAGAAGAGATTGATGATTAAGAAACCTAAATCAAGGAGCTAATAGAAAAGCCAAGGGCCAATTTTCGAATTGATTAGGTTCATATTAGGGTCATTGCGTGCCTTCTTTCAGAGAAAATTAAATTAAATTCTAGGTCATAGTTAAAGATTATTAGGAATATGTACTTGGGTTGATGATTGACCCAAAAAACTTCTTCCTAGAAAAAACGATTTAGAAGGGTTTTATGGGTTAAGAATGCACTTTGGACACCCATTCATTTTTAACCACATTCATTTGACATGTTAAAGATAAAACATAACCCAAGTGATTCAGTCATTGCTGATGCTTATTTAAAGGGGATTTTATTTTAAAGATCGTAAAAGTTAGCATCTTTCGACCATGTGCAGAACCACCCATACACCAGTGCATACTCCATTGAACCTGCAAACAGTTGGCATAATAAAAGGAAAAAAATGAACTTTTAACCATTAACTGTACCTGGTGGAATCACCCACGATATCTGTAATCTCTTGCACTTCTTCCACACAGGTTCATCTGAGTCCATAACTTCCTTAGCATGAACAGGAACCACCTGCACTTTATCACCTGACCCAAGCTTCACAGGTGACTTATGTTCCTCTACTTTGGGCTGAACATGAGGTTTAGCTGTTAAAGGTGTCATGCTAGAAGAGGAAGTAGCACCCTCCTCAATTTTAGGATGGATATGAGCTTTCGCAGGCGGGATTTTAGTTTTCACTTGAGGACTTACGTAACTTTCCCCATATTTACTCTTCATGAACTGAGCCCGCATTTTGGCTTTTTGTATATCATCAGCTGAAAGTGGACGGCCCTGATTTGCTAAAACAATTCTTGTAACTTGTGGGGCGCGATTAGCTGGTTTTTGGCCCGGTTGCTCCACAAGCTGTACTTTTCTGCGTTCTCTTGCATCTAAGATCTAGTTAAGGCATTAACTATGTATACTTCCTCAACTTCTCTTATTGATATTACAGTAGACTTGGAGCATGATTAAATTGACAGAAATAATTAAATTAAGTGATCTAGATGTCTAATTAGTCACTACCTTACAGTGCATGCATGTTGTATAAACAATTAGCAAATACTTCATGGATGACTGTATTCCAATTATTTCTAGTGCATTCTACAGTATCAAAGTTTTGTCCTGCTTTGACAGAATCCTTCTGATTTTAATTAACTTGATTGCCACTTGATGAAAATGGGTTAAACCAATCACACAAAGGTTCCGGACTATTCAAATCTTAGTGTTATTTGAGTCACCAGTTAATTACTCGGTCGTTATTAAATTTTATATATTTTTAGCAAACGAATATTTTAAAACTAAAAAGAAAAAACATATGTTGGGAAAGATAACCAGTGTCAAGCGTGTGTGTATTTAATTGTAATGGGATTTTGTAACAGAGTTGCCAGTAACAGGTACATCTATTGAGTTGAGTAATCATGTAAGAATCAGCAATTAACACTCTACTTATCACAAATCTGTTAGATTTTATGCCAAATTTGCAAATGCTAGCAGTTTCCATGAGAAAACAAACAAAACCCCAAGGATACGAGATGAAGATACACCTCTTAGAAGCTTCATATTTGAATCATCAGAAGGCCCTGTAAGCATTTTGATTGACTGTGACCTGTGGGAAAGTAGGAAATCAAAAATTAGGGTTGAGCACTCTTAACCAAAAAGCTGTCAGAACTGCATCTGAGCTTGCTCATTATACTATTGATTTTATAAGTCCGTGTCAATGAGATCCCCGGAGCTGAAGTGAGGGTGAAGGCACATGCATCACATACATGAGTTGTGAGGGAAATTCATTGTACTCGAGCATATTTTATATGTAGTTTCACAAAACTGATTATATATTTATAAATGGCTGATAACATAATCAAAACCACACATGGACCACCAGAGACCGGAATTGCAGGAAAAAACAAAGAGTTGTTGCATCATTGCGTTGATTCCTAGGTTTTGAGGCACATGGGGTTTAATAAACCTTTAGACTTTTAGAAATGACAGCTCATGTAGTCCATCAAAACACACGGGCTGTAGGCAGTAGCGATGTTCATAAACTTTTTTTTATGTTTTATTTTGAAATATGCAATTATGTATATGTGGTAAGGAATCATCTTTATCAAAATCAAAACAATTAATGCAAACTATCGATTTTGAAAATAATAGAATACAGTTAACCATTTTGGTTTGTCATTTTTCAAAACCATGGATAGCGCGCAACAGTGCCCTCTTTAGAAAGCCCTAAAAGTGCATGCCTCTCCTCACTTCGTTACATCCTGTGCCTTGCCTAACCAGATGTGATCCATATATAATCTGAATGGGCCTCAGTGCCTCACGCCTAAGTGTGTTATTTGAAACACAGATTATACTCGCTTTATACCTGGAGTTTTCAGGATTCTCTTGTAATGAATATATTGCTCCCTGTTTAACACGAAAAATTTTGAACAAAATTAACAAACAGCAAATACAAAGTTTTTAACATTAGCGATGAGCACCGAGAAAAGTAGATGTCTTTTATTTTGAAGTCAAAGAGTCATTTCTAACAGTGATCACAACAATTATAAATAGTTGGTTGGAATTTATAGTTATGAATGACCATGTAGAAAGAGAAAAATTAAATAAAAAACTTGTTTCCAATGTAAAAATTGTGATGTCAGAGAATTGAAAAGGTATAAATTTTATATTCCTAAATCAAAAAGTCTCTGTGTGTGACACATGTATGTATGTATGTAGAGGGAGGGAGGGAAAGAGAGAGAGAGACTCACTGGGTTGTCAATTCTCGACTCCAATGATTCATTTTCCATAATTTCACCAATGCTATACATCATAATATAGCAGCAATGAATATAAGACCATTGATAGTAATTTAAGCCAAAGCATTAAGACAGAGATAAGCTTGCCTTTGCTTCAGTAGCATCTCATTCTGAGCATCAACAGAGGAAATATTGGCACTAGGTTTTCTCATAGCTTGACTTCTAGCAAACATTTTGCTCCATCTAGACAGAAGACTTTTTGCCCTGTTTGAGATGTCTGATCTTCAAATCAGATTATGAGATTCAAATAATAAAAGTACAAACAAAAAAACCTACAAGATGCATACGTTCCACTCCACAAAAAGGGTTTTACCATACAAAATCCCAATTAAAAGGTGGAGTATGAAATGATATGTCTAGCACTTAACTTGTGTTGTACAAAAAATGTAAATAATTCAATCCCCATTCAGATCCAGTATATCACATAAAAGAAACATTGACATAACTGTGTGACTTAGAAAAGCACAGGAAAGTATAAGATGCATATCATAACTAAAAAATTATACACAAATATACAATACAGGTTTTGATGTACCCAACATGCAAAAATATTCAACAACTTGATGATACTGACCAAAGAAAACACACCTGATCCCTGGTAGAACCGAAGTTTGTTGACACTTTGCAATACGGCTGACATGTGTGCTGGGAGAGCTTTATGTAACGGCAGGTGACAAAGGACCTAAAGGTGGCTCCATTTAGTAAACCAAATACATTTTTAAATATCAAATAACTGAATATGAAGCAATACTTTTTCAAACAATCTATGTACCCGGAGAATGACATGAAGCACAGTTGTTTGCTCTTCTATTGCTGCTTGACTCAGCCACGAAGCTAGGATCATCACACCTCCATTTGTCAAAAACCTACAATTTCAATAAAGAAATATTAGACCATTGGCATTTTACAGAATAGACAATGCTGTCCAGTGCATTATGATCTAATAATACCAATAGAGCACTGAAACATTTTTTATTTGCAAGATCCATTCCATCAATTTGACTTGTCCAGAAAATGTTTCTTCTTGCCGCAAGAGGTTAAAAATATTAGCAATAAAATGCTTCTCTGGATCACTTGTATCAGGCAACACCTCATCTTGGGTGGAACAAGGAGGTGTTTCATTATTTGATGGGTCCACAGCTTTCAAAGGAACTGGGTTGTTAGTTGGGTCCACAGAGTTCAAAGGAACTGGTTTATTAGGTGTGGCCGCATTAGCGCTTGTTGACCCATCTTGCTCATGCACACTTTCTGCTGACTGGATTGCTTTCTCTCTAGATAATCGGATAAATCTCCGAACTCTTGAGCGTTGACCGTTAAAAAAGTCTCTCACCTTAGAATTATAATTAATTAAGTTAATTATTACTGATAAGGGTGACACAGATTACTGGTAGGAAACAAAATGTCAAAAACAAAACAAACACTTGAGTTGCCCTCATTATTTGTTTGTCATCAAAACACTCAAACGCGTATTATTCTTATAAAATTAATACATATTGAAATGATGAAAGCAGAATAGAGAAGAACAGAAAGAAACCTGTGTGGCTGTCAAGCCAAAAAGAGCACTTATTGCTCGAATTTCCTTCTTGTTTATTTCATCTTTAACAGAAAAAATTGATTGCATGTATTTTATTGCTTTTGGATTCAGTAGATCTCTCGGTTTTTTCCCTGAGAATAAAACAAAAAGTAAGGCACAAGAATCATCAATGCAAACTGCAGCAGACCTTGAATGTAGTTATACATTAAACTGTTAATAATAAGCCTCAAAAACTGTAAAAATTTTGCAATGAAATTGTTCATATACAAAAGTACCCTCGACATCTTATGCAACTAAAAACACAACAGACCGAACATCCCATATTGGGGGTAAAAAGATTCAGATGTCAGATTGGTGACCTGCATCATCTGAAAGTAATGGCCTCGTCACGGAGTTCGGAATCAAAAGACAAGAGACATCAAATAAGATATTCATCGAACTTATAAAAGTATGAAACTATAACTATGTAAGGTAGACACCACTGCTTTACAAAACTGTTCAATAACACATATGTAGCAACTAGAAAACTTACCAATTTTAATGGATAGAGCACCTGCTGCCTGCATATAAATAACAAAACATATCATCAACACCATGCACAAAGATAACATAAAGAAGTAGGTTATGTACATCAATCTGTTGCTAGTGTTTGTATGTTAAAGCTACATAGTCTAGTCACTGTTGGAAATTGTAACAATAATAAAGCGCACACCACCCTTATATAACTGACGGACTATGTAACAACACACACATTTATGATCTATCTGATCAAATTCCTTCACCAATTCACCAGCATCCTTTTTTGCTAATTAAACTGCATGTCAAATTTTACAACCACACTGTTCTGCTACAGAAGCTAACATTAAAATGTCTCCTACAATTCAATTGTCTGTGTATTTTCTCTCCAGTATCGCATCTAAACTACATCCAATTCAGTAATTAGTTATATTCAAATCGCGTGGTAGTACATCTTCAGCTAGAGACGCCTAATTTAACTGTTATTAGCCCATATATGATGTATGTATGAATGTAACCCCTAATTAGAACAAATTGCAAATCTATCGTGTAAATTAAGTGTATAACAAGAAGTTCGCACGCACCATCTCTTGTGATAAAGGGTTGACGCCGGTTAGCTTGCATTGTGTGGAAACGATGTTCTGTAGCTCGCAGATCTGCTTGCTAATCAGTTCTTTCTGAGACTCCAACGACCCCTCATACGACGTGGTGGTGTTGGAGGATGCTACCAGAGCGAGCTGCTGGTTTGCGTTCGATGTCGCCATATCTGAACAAATTTTTCGAGCTAAATCGACATGATTACGAGATCGAGTGGTCTACTGTGTGAATTGAAGCTGATGGATTCGAATAAGCGTTGATTTGGTTCGTTAGGGTTAGGGTTTGGTGGAGAACAGTTTGTTTTGTTGAAATCTTGAGGGGGTTCCGGAGGAAACGTCGCGTTAGAACAAATGAGGGGCCGTGTATACGATTAAAATCTTTTCTTATTTATTTATTTATTACACAAGTTAAATAAATAAAATAATAAATAATTAGTAATAAAAATTTATAAATTATAAAAATAATGTTTGAAGATAAAATACGATTATAATTACATATGAATAGTTATTTCAAGTAAATAAACAATAGATATGTTATAGATAAATAGATATATAGATAATAAATGTATAGAAACTCATTTATTAAACGGATTATAGTTAGTCTTAAATATAAAAAGTTACAGTACGATATTTAATATAAGATATGCATAAAATTATATATACGTATTTGTTAAAGAGATAAAACAATTATACTATTTTTAACTCTATTATCTAAATAGTTTTTTCTTATAAATATTAATTATTTATAAAAATCTTGTTTATTAAAAACTTAAGTTTTTAGTTATTTTGATTGTTTTAATAAAACTGCTTTTAGACAATTTTATATTTTTTATAAATATTTTAAAAAATGAATGATTTAAAATATTGTATTTCAAAAGGTTTAATGCTTTAGAAAAGATATGAATTTTATTTTTCTTAATAAAATATATTTTTAAAAACATAGTTTGATTTTAAGAAAATGTAGATGAGAGAGAAAAATAAATCAATTGACCAAATTAATTTTTATGAATATAGATAAATTGTTTGAGTATTTAAGTTACTTTAATACCCTTTTGAAGTGAAAATAAACTGATGATGTTTAAAATAATGACAAGTGTCAAAAATATGGTTTAAGAAGATGACAAGTGACCAAAAACCTTTTTTTATTAATAT
>BJCM01084672.1:0-14021 GCA_018326385.1 Flaveria bidentis
TATATAACAAAAAAGACACAATAAACTGTATTAAAAAGACAATGATGAGATATGAGTTTAAAAACATATAAAAGTTATTATTATATATAAAAATTATACTAGTTCTATCGATAAAACGCGCATTTTTATGGTTTAATTTTTATAAAAACTAATATCGTATATAAAATTTATGAACATTAAAAAAAAGAACTTACATATTTAAAATAATATTCTGTGGGGATGGTTGACCCCTCCCCCTGTATGCTAAGTCCGACCCTGCTTCAATCTACGGTGTAATTTATAGATTATTTTTAAAACTCATCTAACAAACTTTTCCATACAATTTGACAACAATCATTGATTAAGTAGATTGGTAATTAAGATTACTTCTTATACTTTTTAGTTTTAATGACCTATTTATTTGAACATTTTCTTAATAAAAAGGCCTACACATAAACTTGTTATCTATCATTGTGAATACATATAACAAATGAAGTAAGATATATAACATAATGAACTGATATATGACACAATGAACGTATAAACATATAAGACAGAATAAGTTGATATATTTAACACAATAACTAAAATGCTCTCTTCTTTATAACAATAGAATAATACATGTCAAGCACACAATCCTTTTTAGATCTTTTAGATTAAATACTTTTTTTACGATAATCCTACCATTTTATTTGTACCTTTCTCATCATAAAAAAAGACGCTAACTCGGACTAATACACCATCAGTTAGGGCTTTGATTTTCTTAGAGGTTTTCCGATTTCCAATCCTAAACATAAAAAGAGGATAACACGCTTAAAGCATTAATCTCTTTAATCTACATGTTTATTTATTTCTTCAATTTTAGTATTTATTTCTACTTATCAAATTTAGAATTACTATAAAAAGTTACATATGTTTAAATAATCACTACAAGTACAAGATTAGATAATATTACAAGAGTAAAACAAATGTTTTTTTATTTAAATTTGAGTGATATATCAATTTTCTTGTTCGAAGTATAATTTTAGGACAACAATTTATTAAGTATTAGACTTTGGTGAGCCTCAAACCAAGAAAGACAACAATTGAGAATTATAAAAGGAGACGCTCAAAGAAACCTATGTGGCAACGAAGGGAAAGATGTGTTGGATTAATCTTGATCAAATCAAGTCGGGTAAAGTTACGGATCACATGTCTAGTATTTGAGTCATGTTTTGTTTAGAGTATGTAACAAGTTTTCATTTTAAATTATTCTAGATAGTGAAGTAATGGGTAAAATCTATGTGGTTAATTCTTGATGAAGGTGCGGATAGAAACAAGTTAAAATACAAGATGGTAAATGACAAGATACGATTGCAATATCCAAAATTAACGACAACAAATTACAAGAGTTTGTCAATTATAATGGAATTGATGCTACTAAGTTATATTTTATGGGAAGCTATTAACTTAGTGATGTGGTTAAAAAGCACCTAAACGCTGGGGCTTTCATGTTTCAAACTTTGCATGAAGATGTATTGCTTCAAGTGGATAAGCTTAACAATGCAAATGGCGTTTGGGAAGCACTTCGTGTGTGATATTAAAGAGTCGAAAAAGTTCAACAAGCAAGATTCAAACCCTTAGAGCCGAAGTAGAAATGTTGAAGATGAAAAGAAGTAAGACGATTGATAAATTTAATTTCAGGTAAACTTAGTGGGATTGCTACAAGATTCAAAAGCCTTAGGTCAAGCTTAGAAGAGGGTGGTGATGAGAAACCCACTTAATTCCGTTCTAAGAAAATATTTGCAAATTGTTGCTTTTTATAAAGCAATATTTGGAAATAGAAATTGTGTTATCTGTAGAATCCGTTGAGAGGTTGAAAGCTTATAAAGTTCATGACAAGAAAAAAGATGAACAAAAAAAGTAGTTACTTTCAAAAAGATAACGACCAATTAAGATTTGGTGAAGCTCAATATAGACGAGACAAGGCTTCGATAACCAAGGAAGAAGCAAAAAGTCATGGTTATGAAAGAGGACAAGGATGCCAATTTGGGTCTAACGAAGACCGATGATAATGAGGTATGCATCAAGTTAAAATACATATGAAATTTCTAACTTTGTGTGTTCATACATTCAACTCAACATCCTCATATCTCATACATCTGATGGAAAAGATACACATTATTAAAGTTTGACACGTAACTTTATGACGATCAAATGGATTTCCAACTCCGCTAAGTGAAATTTCGAAGGGATATATAACTACCTAGTACCCACTAGACCTGTTGTAATGAGTTTTAATTTATAAAAGGTTCTTGATATTGACATCTAGGTTTATAAGGTTATAATTTTTTTGGGTTGTAACCCTTGTGTTTGTGTGTTTGTTTTCTACTTACGTTTTATTGTGATTTTTGCAGACGAATAAAATGAGATTCAGAGCATGTTTGGCAAAAACTAATTTTTTATTTTTTGACTTTTTAAATGAGTAAAAAGACCAAAATATCCTCTAAAAAGTTAAAAAGTTAAAATTTTAATTTTTTAACTTTTTTAAAAAATATTTTAATCTTTTTATCCCTTCATAAAATAAAAAAATAAAAAAATAAGTTTTACCTGCACCCAGATGCAAAATGTTATTATGTTCAAACTTTTCAGGGCCAATGGTAATAAATCATTGTACGGACACAGCTGGCGAGTTAAGAAGCTATTTGTCAGGACAGTGTACACCTTTTAGATAAGCATGCTACTTTGTTTTTTATTTTATTTTTATTATTATTATTATCATTATTATTTTGTTATTTCCTAATTCTATTAGTATGCTTACAAGTTAAGGCGCTGACTTAAACCATTTACCTAACTACAGATTAAATAGTAGATCCCCATAAACCAAATCACTTTGATTTTGATTGTAGTTATAATTTACAAAGGGGATATTCCGGTGTTAAAATGATATACACTCTAATTAAGGATTGTAACTTTAAATCTTGTAAAATGAAATTGTAGTAATTTTAAGAGTAGAATAAACGTAAGACAGAGAGTGAGTGTATGTTAGTGAGTAAAAAAAACATAACTTGATTGCAATTGATTTTTGGATTTTATATACCCAATATTAGTAAGACTTGTGAAGTGCAGGATATCAAGTCAACTACTTCATATACTATAAAATCCTCAATATAGTTTTAACTTTTAACCCATGCACATGTTTACATGAAGATTTCTAAAAGTAAGACTATAAGATAAGGATCAATGATGAAATATTGATTCTTCCACCAACTTTCGTCTTGTTTATTTACTTATCTGATTCAATTGGTTAGTATAATATTAACGAGTTATGTAAGGTTACTAGTATCAGTTCTCATCATTACGGAAAAAAAAAACTTTTATTTTTTTCATTTGTGGTGCTTAAGGATACAAGTCATTTAAATTTCTTCTCTTAGAGCAATCTTTACAAGCCAACTAGCATGACCCCACTTTTCCCCAATGTTCTTCAGCTATATATAAATAAACACATTGACACCTTTGCACATACAAGCTCTCGATCAACACTTGATCTTCTCCATCCACTCTCCACCATTTTCGATCGCGTAAACCTTCTAACACGCGCATTAACCTTATTTCTCCAATCTTCGAGTGCTTGCATGGCGTCTAGCTCAATGCCTTCACGCGGGTCAGGATCATGGACTATGAAGCAGAACAAGGACTTTGAAGAGGCTTTGGCTGTTTTTGACAAAGACACCCCCGACCGCTGGCTCAATGTCGCTAAGGCCGTCGGAGGGAAGACTGCAGAGGAAGTGAAGAGGCATTATGAGATCCTTGTGGAGGATGTGAAACACATTGAGAGTGGTCAAGTTCCATTCCCCAAGTATAGGACCACTAATGGGCCATATTAAGGTAAAACATAAATCAAAATTAGCTGCAGAAGTTAATAGGATAGTCTATCATTCATGGTAGAAAGTGTCCAAAAACTAGATATACATAGCTATATATCACCATCTTAATAAGTACCATACATTACCATGTCCCATTTTTCATCATGTTAGATAGAGTAACAAGTTGACTTTAGTTCATATATGCATTGCTAACTAAAAATAACAGTAACACCTATAGTTTTCTATAGTTCAGCATCACTTTTTACAAATATTAGTTTGCTAGCAGCGCGGTATACAAATGTGTTAGAGACTCAGAAACCGACTAATGATATTAGCTAAATTATCGTTTCGCATATACTAGTTAACATTCTAGTGTTCTTAACAATTGTTGTTACCTACGCAGAAGATTGAGATAATATAGATACCGCATTTTGAAGGATATTACATTACTGTGGAATCATAGCAACTTTGCTCTAGCAAAAGTAGCAAAACAATGCATTTAAATCCTTTGAATACGACTACTTTTTCTGGCTTATACAATAGCAAACTCGAAGTCATGCAGTCTTTACATTGGCAAACAAAAGTTGTTGAGATCGAATAAACTCCTAAATGGACAAAATAGTAGTAACATGTGGTCACAAATGCCCAGTTCATATTTTTCACTGTTCATATCCTGTCGCTATTTTGCGAACAATCTTGGTCACTAGTTTTGCGACTGTTCATATACAATCACAAAATGGTCATAAAATTTGGGACCTTTTTCCGTATGCAAGTTCTTCAGTTTTCTAGTAGTGAATATTCTGGTAAATACTACCTAATGTTTTACATTCATAAATCTTTTTGTCCAAAATGCAGGAAGAAAACCTAAAGGGCCAAGAAGTTAATTAAGCATGGACATGAACAAGTAACAACAATAAATAGGAACAATCATCATCATCTTGCATGCAATAAATATGTAATTATCGTAAATCCGAATCAATAAGATGATTCACTGTTGTTTTTTATTTCTATTACAACTAAGCAGAAAGTTTACATCTTTTCGGCTTTCCTTAGGTAATATATATCAGTAATCTACTGAAATCACAGATGAAAATCTGATTTAATCTTCTTCTCCTTGTACTTTAGGCAATTATGCTGTAATGAATCCTCTAATGAAATGTGTATATATTGTATGCTTTAGAACTTTACATTCTTCTTGTCTAACATTGCAATATTATTCTATGAAATCCAAATGCTTCAGTGTCGAAGGATTCATTAGATCAGGTATGACCATGAGGATTGATGTAGGCTGAAAATTAATTTAAATTTGGTAAAATCTTAATCAACTTTGACATCTTGGTAGTTTTTCTTGATCTGAAAGAAGAGATCCTCAAAAATTGAAGCCCTTAGTCTTTTTACTCAAATAGTTGAAGCACAAAGCAACAAACAGCCCATATCTAGAAGCCCCCAAAACTGACATAAAAGAAGAGAACTTAGAAGATATTAGTGATATTTTTGAGATGATCAGTTTTAACAACAGTTTGTAACTTGTTTTTTTTATTTCTTTTATTGAAATTTAGCTTCTCAGTAGTGATGCTACAATGCATATCTTTACCGGCCATCAACAAAATATAATATTTGCTAATTGATAACTTCAATGGATTAAACGAACACCCACATGAAAACTTTAGCAACACAGTTACTAAATTAATCAAGTGAAGTGCATGGAGATGTTTTTATTCTAAAATTCATTACACCTTAAATTAATATTTTAAGGTTGCACTTTAAAACATACCATGTTGATATAATTATAATATAGAGCTTTATCTTAATGCAACAATGTTTTAAAATTCTTTAAACAATCATTTTCGTATTTTTCTATATTGAAATGTGTATTAAAATATATAACATCAAAGATATAGGTTTTAAATAAAATTCTTATCATAAAATTCAAAAAATTATATTCCCCTTAAGAAATTCCTAATTTTATGCCAACGTCAACTTACTATAACTCTCATGCAATACATGTCACAATAATTGTATTGGAAGTTTATATCCAAACAATTACAAACTTAACTGTGGTTCAACCCCGCATGTGAAATGTCGTATATAGTTCTTACCTATCTGGCTATAAGTGTTCGTTTCTAATATACGATTACATGAGTTTAGGGTTGATTGATGAAAAATGATAATCTATTTATTTCAGTAGAAAAAGTTTACCATATAAATTGATATTTCAATGTAAAAAAAAATATTATGGGTGGAATTTTAACGCAAGTGTTATAATTATTCACGCATTAGAATTATCACGCAAATGTAAAATTAACGTAGTAAGGTATTCTTGTGTGATAATCTCACGCAATCTTTCTTGCATGATTATTATTTGCTTTTGCGTAATAATTTCACTTTCATTTCGCACGGTGAAGACATTTTATATACTAACTTAATCTCCCCTATATTAGTAAGATAATTTTAAACTAATATTATTTATCTCAAGAGAGAAAATACTAAGATAAATAAAATGAGTAGCTTTATATAATAGCAAAGCACCTGTCAATATACTTTTTCAAAATAAGATTATATAATTTTTCTTTCAAAAAACTTGTATATCACTAGTTTATAAAATTTAATTAATTTTATTAGTTGACGGTTCATTATTTTCCTGTAACTACATGCATTCTATAAAAGTGTAAGAGAGATTTTCATTAAAGAGATATATGTTGGGTTATTGACAATGTCTGATTAGTTTATTACACAATTAAACATGTTAAATAAAAAAATAATTTGTAATTTTTATATTTTAAATAATTAAAATTAAGATGCTAGACTTCATTATTTCTCATTCTTGGTGTGTAAAAACATTTTAAAAAAAACCATAAGCATGAAAAATAAGTAGTTAAACAAGTCATTTTCATACTTGATACTTGTCTTACTCGTATTATCTTTAATTTGTTAAACACGATAAGACCTTGGCAGCCATAGGTTTTTGTGACATTTATTTTTTTAACTAAAAATAACATTTATCATCCAAGAAAACAAGAGAATAAGTTTTAAATATTATTACTTGTCCTAAACTTCAATAATTTTTATTCTGCCCTATAAGTTCCTGATTCTATATATGTCAAATATATTGTTGTTGTTGACCAACTAACTTCAACTTACTATATTTGTTATTCAAAGTGAAAGTGCCGGTGTTTCAACATTCTTAAAATAGGTTGTAGAATTTTAATAACAACAATTTTTTTTATAACCAGAGGCCGCTAAAAAACAGCCAAAACCAAAAATAGGAAATAAGATACAATCACCGAAACTAGATGTTCACCATATTAAATTATAAACTCAAAGCAACTCCAATTTTGCAAGTTGAGACACTCCAAACTTTCACAATTTGCAATCCAATAATATGCTGTTTCTTTGATCTCGAAAAGTCAATCCATCTCTTAACTTTATTATTCATTAAAATTTCTTTTATTTATAACCAACCAAATATTCAATAAGGTAGCCGAGTAAACCAATTGATTTCTTCCCCGAACCGCTATCACTGATGGTTGGCAGTTCACGGTCTATCTGTACCTACCGTTCCTTTTTGGGGTCAATATCAGTAATGTCGTCATACAACAATAAACCTAATATGGTTGTGTGTGGATTCTTTCAAGGCAAGGGGTGCATCCTCCTCACAAGCAACGCATAATGAACAAAGACTATTTTAAAAAATCACATCTCTAAATTTTAAGGTCAAATAAGTTGGAATCCTTCCTCGAACCACCCACCAAATAAAAATTTTTGCCCTAGGAGGTACCCATGAGCTCCGACGAAAGATATAACGGTTGAAGTTATACTTTAAGAAAATCTTTTCAGCGCTAAGAATGTTTTTCCAAACACTTGGTATAGACTTTTTAACTAGAACGCGGCTAGAATAAGATTTAACGCCACAACGAACCTCTTTTAACTTGCACCCAAATATGATTATGATAATCTTTAAAACAAATCCGCCATTTAGCTATTAGAGCCATATTAAGTTGTTTAATACCTCCGACTTCAAGAACACCTTTAGTTTTTTAAACAATGATCCGACCCCATGCAATTCACCTACAATGGTTTTTAAGACTCTAATCGGGGCTTTAAACAAAGACAAATAATAATTAGAAATACTCCCTAATACCGTTTTAGAAAGAGTAATTCTCCTAGTCATAGAAAGTGATCCAGTCTTTCACATCGAAAGCTTGCTAGTGAGTAGGGACTAGTGAAATTTAGTACCGCTTGTGAGCACATGTAGTTTTAGATGAAAATATGCAATGTAGCTCTAGAATGGTACAAAAGTACTTGATATAACAAGTTATAGTTAAATAAAAATGGAAAATTAGCAACAAAAAAAACCATAATTGGTTATTATACACATGATTACTATACAAAATAGTGTTTAGGTTGCATTACTTTATACGCTTCAATATATTACGTTGAAATGCTTCTTAAAATAGCTTACTATCGTAGAGTTTACTATTTTATAAGATAAAAGCTAAAAAAAATTGTCACTTAAAGACTAACTTTTTCCTTGAGGAGCCACTTCCTATAAATTAAAGTTTGTAAAAGCGGCACTAAATATAAAGGTAATGAGTTTGAGTTTAACTTGATGTAATGTTTTATGTGGGCTAGAGATTTTATCACAGTGAACTTTTGGGCGGTGAGTTCCCTCGAAATGATGGGCGGATCGAGTCACTAACGTTGTCTATGTTCGCAGAGCATAAGTGACATTTTGTCAATGGGCTTACCTGTGTGGACAAACTTAAAGTATTCGCTTATGGTTAAAAAATATATAGTTTTTAGTTTTAAATGATGTTTAGGTGTGCGTTTTGAAATTAATTATACGATATGAAGTCATGGTCATATTTTCACATTATCATATCATACCGAATTATACATAGAATGAAATAATAAGTCTTAAATAATTGGTTTACATTAAGAAAAACTGATTAGTATAGCAAATGATATGTGATGATTTCAATCAGAGTGAATGGCTCGTAACGTTGCATGTAATTAGGATTTTAAATGATATCATAAAAAATGATTATATTTATTTATAAAATTTAATTTGTTAAAGCTTATGTGCTTGTTTATTTCAATTGATACAATATTTATATTTTATAACAATATCGTCTCTCAGTTAGAATAATCAATCAATAAAAATATTGGGTTTCTTGCAACCAATAAATGTCATTAATAAATAGGGCCAGAAGTGGTTGTGAGGAGTTTATCGACATTTCACAACGTTAGCCAGTTTTCCCTCCAAACAACAAAAGTGATGTCCTGTGAATACAATTTAATAACGTGGTTGACATCTCGAAACTTCCAAACAAATTTTTAATCTTTTTTTTCGTGTTTTTGATTTCTAGAACAACTCTACCAGCTCATTATTTATTATATTGAATATTGAATTCAAATATAGAAAAATCCAAACTACCAACTTATATCAAGTTGAATATTAAACTCCTAAGTCGTAATGGTTAATGGAAATTTTTTTGTCATGAATTCATAGTAATTAATAGTGGAGAGTGTGAAGAGAAGAAAATATTATTGATCACGTGAGCATTCACACAAGCATAGTTTGATACTTTGATAGAGGAGAAAAGTGATAGAAGTGTGATAGTGATTACACAACTTATGATGATAGTTTAATTATCATTTAATAATTATTTATTATGGTAGTACTTCGTGTATTACACGAGTCGAATAAATAAAATATTAATGAATTAGTAACCAAACATTACTAATTATAAAATGATATTTAGAAATATAAAATTATTAAAATTACATATAAGTAATGAATATAAGTAACAAAACAATAATATTATTTTATTTGAACTTTTGTTTTAACATTTTTTATCTAAAAAAATTGTTTTAAACCAAAGCGTTTTAAAAAAAATCATTTTGTAGAAATTTCTTATTATAACTCCGAATTTTTATTTTCTATGGTTCATAAAAAATTAATTTCTAAAAAACATATCTGATCTCACACGTTTTATATCAATGCTCGAAACGGAATATACAACCAACCCAAGGTAACAGACACATTAGCATAATAGCTAAAGATCTCATATGATTATAATGCATCATCATTGATTATTCAGTATTTTTAAGACAACCGAAACAATATAATCGTAATAAGATCTCAATCGTAAATTTTTTTTAGCAAATTCTAATTTAAAATAACATTATTATCACCAACCAGCTTATACATGTATTAATGGATAATAAACAATAATAAACCTTAGAACTTTTAACCCTTTTGAAGCGGTTTTAGTTATAAAAACAAGAGTTAATCTCGGTTTTCGTCTCTGGGTTATGCAAATTGTCTCCACTTGAGTATCAACGTTTATTTTGTCTCCATTATTGACCTGAGTTTTGCAAATTGTTTCTATTTTCGTCCTTTAACTAATAATGTTAAAATTTTCTGTTAAGTGAGTGTAAAAAAGAACAAAATATCCCTAACACCTCACCTTTCACTTCCTATCACACTCTCCCTCTTTCTTCTTTCTCCACAACACCACACACCACCGCCACCACACACCACCATACCTCACACTACCGCGCCACACACCACCATAAGTCCGTAACAGACCGTTGTAGTTCAGACCCTTGTCGGAATCGGTGAATTCACTGTATGTACGGAAAAACTCATCGAGAATAGCGCTAATTTGCTCATCGTTGAACTTAACCCTAGGGTTTATAGCAACAACAAGCGTCGACATTTCTTCTCTGTTGAGACCATCATCTCCATTCAAATCTAACTACTTGAAGATCCTCTTCACTTTCTTCGATCTACTCCCTCAAGCATTCATCTCTCTGCACTTTGAAAGCTCTTAAAAATTGAAAAAGATGCATGCTTTAGCAGCAAGAATGGGAAAGAGGAAGAACCCTAATGAAATTGATTGGGGAGAATGTGTGGGGGAAAAGAAGGGCAATTTAAGGAAAAAAAATAAAATTGGTACCTGAAATTGAAGGGAGATGAAGAGATTAACAAAGGAGATGACAGATTGCTAATGTGTGTGTGGTTTGATGATCTTGTTGAGTGGCTTCTACTATAATGATGATGATGGAGTGACCAAAGTAGCGGTGGTGTGTGGTGCGGTGGTCTGAGGTGAAGTGTTTCATGCTGTTGGTGGTGTGTGGTGTCGGTAGTGTGTGGTCGCAGTGGTGTGTAGTGCCAATGGTGGGTGGTGCGGTGGAGTGTGACGGCGGTGTTTTGTGGTGGTGGTGGAATGTGGTGTGTGGTGGTGATGGTGTGTGGTGTTGTGGGGAAGGAATTGAAAAGTGAGATAGTGATATTTTTATAACCCTTAGGGGTATTTTGGTGTTTTTTAAAACATCTAACAGAAAATGTTAATATCGTTAGTCAGAAGGACGGAAATAGAAACGATTCGCAAAACTTAAGCCAATAATGAAGACAAAATAAACGTTGGTACTCAAGTGGATATAATTTGCAAAAACCCAGAGGCGAAAGCTGAGATTAACTCTAAAAACAACTACTTAACACCTTTTAAGGCGGTTATAGTAAAAAAATTATTTTTACCACTGTCCCTTCATACGGAGCAAATAATTTTTGTTTTTATTTCACAAAAATCTCTATACAATTTTTTGCAAGTAAAATGGTAAAATATTTTCTATTTTGTCTCGTAAAAATCTCTGAATAGTTTTTGCACATAAAAAACCAATCCAATTTATATTTTTTCACATAAAAACCACTCAATAACTATTTAGACATTAAATTCGCTTATTAAATTATTTACACATTAGTAAATTTGTAAATAGTCATAAATTAATTACTTATATATATATATACTAGGTTATTATTCCGTGTATGACACAGGTTGAATAAATAAAATAATTAATAAATAATAATACAAATTTATGAATTATAAAACCATGTTTGAAAATAAAATATGATTATAATTGCATATGAATAGCTATTTCAAGTAAATAAACAATAGATAGGTTATAGATAAATAGATATATAGATAAATAGATAGTCTAGAAACTCATTTATTAAACGAATTATAGTTAGTAATATACATGAAAAGTTAAAGTACGATATTAAGATATGTATAAAATTATATATACGTACTTGTTCAAGAGATAAAACAATTATACCATCTTTAACTCTTTATCTAAATAGTTTTATTTTTAAATATTTGTTTTAAGATTTTCTTATAAAAGAATTATTGTTTATAAAAATATAGTTTATTAAAAACTCAAGTTTCTAATTATTATGGTTGTTTTAATAAAACTGCTTTTAGAAAACTTCATATTTTTTATAACTATTTAAAAAAATTGATTTAAAATATTTTGTTTCAAAAGGTTCAATTTAGAAAAGATATGAATTTTGATTGTTTTAGTAAAATTTATTTTTAAAAGCATTGTTTGATTATAAAAAAATGTAGATGGGAGATAAAAATATATTAATTGACTAAATTAATTTTTATGAAGAGAGATAACTGTTTGAGTGTTTAAATTACTTTAATACCCTTTTGTATGGAAAATAAAATAAAAATGTTTAGAAAAATAACAAGTGGTTTAAAAAGATGACAAGTGGCATAAGAAATATTATTTTATTAATATCTATAGATAAATATAATAAAGCAAAATAACTATTAGTCATATAACTATTTTCTAGCACGTCCACATCATCTTCACTCAGACTCCATCTACGCTTATCCACGTGTGCTCAACACAATAAATTTACTATTTTGGTATAAATCTTGACTTCAAAAAACTATTCTTAATAAATACTTATCTAATAATATATTAATCATAATTTCTTTCTAGAGCTAAATAAAGTTTCATTAAAAATATAGGTTAATGAGACTTAGTTTGGTTAAAATACTAATTAATTTGTAGCTAATTATTGTTAAAACTAAAATAATATAAAAGTATATAAAAAAAGATTTATGAATACTTATGAATAATAAATCTTTTTTCTATTTTTATACTATTTTTTATAACTTAAATATGTTTGTTATCTATACTAATAATATATAATAATTTCATTGATACATTATTTATAATATATACTAGATTTTATATATATATATATATATATATATATAATCTATTATATAATTTTTTTTATTTCAACTCGTGTAACACACAAGTATCTAGCCTATTTTAGTAATAATTTCATTAATATGTTTATCTTTACTTTTAAAAACACATCATTTTATTCATAAATGATGAATCAATCAATTTATCAAAATTCTAACTAAGTATATTTTTCGAAAGCTAAAATAAATACAAAAAATAACATAAATTAATAAATAATTAAGAATTTTACAAATATTTAAATAAAAAAGTTATAAAATCTAAATTCAAAAATTTTAAAAAGTTCAAAACACCTCACTTACGCCCATAAGGCTTCTTATGGCCCTTAAGATAAAATATTACAACCAATACGTAGCGTAAAGGATCTTCAATTGACTGATTCGATATTTTATAGAACATTACTAATCGGATAATACGACCCTTATTGAAAATGTTGAGATAACATACGTGGATGTATCTATAACAAACCATTATATATACTCTAGTTTATAAGTGTCAGTGGGGATCCCCACTCGTCACCTAAGAGCCTTCATTATGTGGTTTCTACGAGAGATGCACGTAATTGTATGACATATATACGAGAGATGCACGTAATTTAAGAGTAATATTATGTTTATATTTTTGGTTTCTTGAAAGTGATTAGCCTGAAAATTGGCAACGTTTTGAAGTAAAACATGTGGGGTCTTTTTTTCTGGATATAGCTGAGTCTTCGTCTCAAAAGTAACATTTTTTTCCAAGAAAAAATGAGTTGGTATCTTGCAATAATATCACCGCAATAAATATCGCAACATATTTATATTGTTCAATCAGTTTCAATTGTTTAACGAGCATAAAATTATGACAGCTTGAAGCAAAATTGGGTTGAGGAATCTTTTTATTATAATAAAATAATAATTAGAGGACATGTGATAATATCATACTTCTTATTTTTCGTTTCTCTGTCGTATCAAATAATCATATTAATTACTAATAATATTGTTTAGTTTTTTTAGATTAAAATAATTTTTAATAAATTAAGAAAGTGATCTTGTCATTAATGTTATTTTAAAATAAACAAACTATTATTAAATTAATTTTTTTAAAATAAAAAAATATGAATATTTTAAAATTGGTGTTTTTTAAAAG
>BJCM01084673.1:0-19629 GCA_018326385.1 Flaveria bidentis
ATTGATGTTTAATATTTCATTGTTTATTGTGTAATAACGCATATTGAACTAACTATATAGGTTTGTGGTCGTTTACATAGTTCTTAGTCAAGAATGGTTGAGAAATGTGTTTAAACTTAATCGTGTGAAGTCTTCATGCGAATAGATGATGCTAATGGACCATACGTATGAATACTTCATGCTAATGGACCAGTCGCACGACTGAACCAGGAGACTGGATCAGTCGCACGATTGAGACATAAGATTGGCTCAGTCGCACGACTAAACCTTCAGTCATGCGTATGGACCAATCGTATGATTCAGTCGGACGATTGAACCATACTAATGGTTCAGTCACACGATTGACAAACCTTAACCTATAAATACCACCTAATTCGTGGAAAAATAGGACACTTGAAGAATTTCGACTCACATACGTACCCTAGTCGTCCAGAGACCCTAGAGAACCTGTTCCAACTTCATAGATCACAGTTATTCGTGTTCTAATCACTCATAACGATTCTTTAATCTTTAAATTGATCAAAACTGTGTTCTCACTGATTGGATCTCCAATCAAATAGGATTCTGCACTATTTGATTAGGTATACGTGCATTATCAGTTAGTACTCCGTACATACATAGTCCTAACATGCTCTCGCAATAGGTGCGACTCCGGGCGTCAAGTCAATCTGAAACGCGACCTAACGATACGGTGGAAGAGCAGGTAAGTCCTTCGGGAAAACTCCAAGAAAGTCACGAATGATAGGGATATACTCGATATTCTTTTCGTAAATGGTCTTCTTTGTGATCATAGCAAAAATGTTGGTATGGCCTTTGCGTAAGCACTTCTGGGATTTCGTGTACAAAATGATGCCTGAGACTACACCACTTTTCTCGCCCTAAACAGATAAGATTTCACCACTAGAAAGGGGTACACGAATGACCTTTTCACAACAAATAATCTCATCTTTGTTCATAGATTACCAGTCCATGCCAACGACCACATCAAAACTACTAAGTGTGACAAAAATAAGGTCTATATCTAACTTGTGTCCCGATAGTCCCAAGTTACATCCTTTAAGAATATAATTTGCCTCGATCAATTTACCATCAACTAGTTCTACAGTGTAACTAGGTTCTATTTTAGTTAAAGTTACATCTAGAAGTATGCTAAACTTGGCAGAGATAAAACTCCTATCAGCACCGGTATCAAATAATATAGAAGCAAAACAGTCATTCACATGAAACGTACCTGTAACCATGTTTTGATCATTCCTTTCCTCGCCAAACCCAATAACGAAAGCTCGACCCTTAGCGTAATTCCCATTGTTGTTATTTCCATTATTGCCCTTGTTCCCATTCTTCAGTTGTGGACAATCTTTCCTGTAATGACCTCTTTTCCATATTCGAAACAACCCCTGGTTGCTACGCCTTATCATTGTTGTTGAGATTGTTGTTTAGTTACCAGTTCACCCTTGCAGTCTTTAGCAACATGACCCATCCTACCACACCTTTGGCAATGAAGACAATCACACTTGCCATGATGATGAAAATTGCATTTATTGCATTTTGGTTATTTGCTTGCATAATTATTTGATCCCTGACCAGTGTTGTTGTTCTCATTGTCATGTGTGAAGCTTCTAGAGGAATCAAACTTTCTGACTTGTTATTGTTGAGTGTTGTTGGAGTTTGTGTACTTGCTGGTGGTACTATCCTATTTTTGTTTATAGTCAGATGAACCAGATGTAGCACCATGTTTAGGTAGAGTGCCCTGCACAACTACCTGATCGGTGAGCTTATGAGCTAGTCGAATAGCTTGTTGAATAGTAATAGGATTAGCAGCTATGACACTAACTTGAATCTAGGGAGCTAAACCATCAATATACTTCTCTATCCTTTTGTAGGTCGGGGTTACCATTTGAGGGCATAAAGCAGCCAACTCGTGGGAACCAGCCATATATTCCTCAATATCAGATCCCACCATCTTAAGATTCCAAAACTCTCCCTCCAGTTTCTGGACTTTATTTCTAAGGCAGTACTCATCTTTCATTAAGATCTTGAAGTCATCCCATGGAAGATTATTAGTAGCTTCAAGTCCTAATGTTTGGACTTGTGAGTTCCACCAAGTCAATGTCGGTTCCTCTAATGTGCCAGATGCGTACTTGACATAGTTTCCAACAGGACAATTGCACATGGCGAAAACCGACTCAAGTTTCTCCAACCAGCGAAGTAGTGTAACAATACCCTCAGAACCACTGAATGAATGAGGCTTACAATCCATAAACATCTTGAATTTACAGACTGCTTGACCTGAATTAAATGATCATAAAGATGTTTGAGAATTTAAAAAATTCCATAATAAGTTATCATAGGGAAGGACCCTTGGGATCGATAGACTCGAGGTAACCTCCATGATTTTGGTTCTGCTTGTTCTAATTTTGATTTCGGGTATGTTCATATGCTGCAAGCGCATCAGGAACATGTTCATTGATGACAACGTCCAACTCAGCCTGGGTTATGTTAATGTATCTCTTCCACTTGGGCATCCAGGTCTTCTTCCAGACATGATTCTTCGCATTCACAATACACAAACATGAGAAAATATACATAATATATATTCATCATAATTTACAAAATAAATAATCATGCATTTCACAAAACCATAATAGTCAATGATCAAATAATAATCCTAGATAAAAACAAATTGTAAGAAGTACAATGTATTCAAATCAAAAAATCATAATTCAATATATATAAGTTGTATGGAAACAATCCTGCCCATCTGGGTTAAAGAATTTCCTTTATGAGTCTGTTATGGCACTTGCCAGTGGATTTAAGGATTTTCCTTTGGAGCTCTAAGCGTCTACATGCCCGGGTCTGATCCTTTGATAGATTTCGAATCTCTTCAGTTGACTCACGCATAAGGCGTGTCTCATGTTTCACCACAGTTACGAGGTGGTGAATGACTGTTCAAGCGGGTAAGGAAGATATGGTACGATAGAAGTAGCAACAAGTGTGAAGATGTAGGAGGGTAGGGTACATTTTCCTCCCTAATTGTGATTGTTAGGTGAGTCGTGCGCATTTGAGGGCTCCCCGTGCCCCGAGGTGGTGACGTTAAGTTCAAGTCGACATCTCTTCGATTCCGGGGGTGAAGAAATAGGTGTAGATGTCGATGGCAAGCGAGCGGAATCCTTCACCTCTCTATTATTCGAGGATGATATGGGTGACATGGATGGTGCAAATGATGATGATATGGACATTCTGTAACGTAATGTGGGTATACCAGGAAATGTGCGTACAAAAGACGTAAAAAGTAAGAGTATCTGTGCAATGCTAGTGTTATGTCTAAGGCTATAGTCTGGATCCAAATACAATCCTAGTCTATAACCTGGCTCTGATACCAATCTGTCACACCCTCAAAATCCACTAGCGGGGTTCTACTACGAGGCACGTGACAAACTAGGATCTCAGACATGGTCATATCAAATGACACGAAACTATACTTTCGCCTAGCGAATTTAAGTTGATTTGTCTTTTCTTTTTATTCTTTTTAATAATTTTTCTTTATTATTCATTTTAATATATCTTTCTAATGCGTTTCATCTGCTTTTCAGATTAAATGGCTAATCTAAAGTTTGACGAGAGGAATAACATCACGGCCATCTTGGATGATAAACATCCCAAATCTGCAAGATTTAGAGACTTCATCCGTTGGCTTCAGATATCACCCATTGAAAATGCGGTCACTCATTCTCCTACAATCTATGACCTGCATATCACAGACTTCTGGCATACCGTGGAGTACGACACTAGATCCAATCCTCAGAGGATTGTTGTGAGAGTGTTGGAGAATGACTTAGTTATTACTGTTGATATCATCTCACGGGTGTTTAGACTTAAGGAGGATAGTGGAAAGGAGGTCGTCCTTAGTATCAGGAAATTTTTGAGGCCTACCAGACTATGGGATATGAGGGTCCTCCTTTCGGGACAAGAAAAGAGATTAAGAAGTCCTTTCTGTCTAACGAGTAGAAAAATATCACCCATGTCTTCATCATGTGCTTAGATCACCGAAAAGGTGGATCCGATGGGTTAGATCTTGACTGGGCTAAAGCTATGGTTGTATTTTGTATAGGGCAGAAGGCCGACAATGTCCAACTTATCTTAGATTGCATGGCTGAGAATGTGATGGCTCTGAAGAAAGATAAATGGCTGTTGTATCCCAGATTTTTCCAGATGATCATAGATGATCTTATTCGTAATGTACAAGACACATGGAGATAAAGAGATTGGTTTAGATGAACACGTGCATATTTACCGACTGCTGTGCGATAAGGCACGACTTCAGTGGGAATATTACCCATTTATAGGAGAACATGTACCCTCCAGAAAGATGGAATTATATTAGGAGGGTGAATGAGACTAAGGAGAATAGGGCTGAGAAGACGAGATAGAAACCTATTGAATCCATGACGAAAAGGAAATGATATGCTAAATAAAAGGATTATGACTTTGAAGATGAAATTCATGAGGCTGCACAGGAGGTTAGGGCAGAGAAGGAGAAAATGTATAAGAAAAGAGCTTAAGAGGGGGAGTCTGAGAGGAGGACCAAGCATAAACATCAAGCATTCACTGAGCCCCAGATAAGGGAGGAGAGGGCTGGTCTAGATAAGGATGTTATTAGGAACCTCAACTCCACTCTGGCCAATGAGCTAAGCATGATAAAGACCAAGCTGACCAATCAGGAGATGAGATAGAAACAAAAGGATGAGATGCTTGAGGGGATAACCAAGATGCTATTGGATCAGAAAAAGATGATAAAGAGATTACTGACAGAGGTCAATGAGCTGAAGGCTGCAGCCGGCCTACCCAATCAGCTAACTCAATCTGAATTAGATGATATGAATGATACAGCTAAGTACTCATTTCTGAATATGGGTACATCCTCCAGGGCACGAGAGCGCACTTTTGGTGTAGGAGCTGAGGAGGCTAGAGGTTCAGGGGTGAGAGATGATGTTGAGGGAGTGAATGACGCAGGAAGAGATGAAAATGCTCAGAATGATGAGGAGGTGATTAAGGCTAGGTTTGTCAATTTTGGATTTGATATAGAGAAGGATCTGGTCGGAGAGGAGGTTTTGAGAGATAATCCAGTGGAAGGTGCTGACAGGAAATTAATAGATGAGGAGGAAGAGGAAGAACAATTAGTTGGTGATAAAGGTGGTATGGCCGCCCACACCCTCTTCACACTCACCTTTCTCTTCGGGTTTTTAGAGAGAGAGAGAGGAAGAAAGAGCTGAAAACTTTCTGATATTTGAAGAACAAGAAGAAGAATATGATTCAAGGTAAGAGTTCATGGTTTTGTGGTGTTCTTAACCGACCTTTGCCTCGGTTGTTTGCTTATATGTGATATGAGTTCCATTTGTGTGTGTTTTTGGTGGGTTTTAGGTGTTTGAGCTTTTAGCAAAAAGGTTTTGAAAGAAGTCATACCCAAGACCTGCAAAGGTGAGTTCTAGAACCCCTTTTTACATGTTTTAAACTAATTTTGGGGCTAGAAATGCATGTATGAACATTTTTATAAAATGGGTTTTCACCTGTATGTATGAGTGTAAATGTGTATTCGGGTGGCTTTGATTTTGGGTGATATATGATGTTATGATGTTGCCATGTTTTTGTTTTAATGCTTATTATGTAATGTTTGCACTTAGAACATGTTAGATGATGATTGGGGACTGAATTAAGTTTTTTAAGTGTGATTTAGACTACCCATGCACCTAAATAGTGGCCCATGCACCCAACGGTAAAAACTGTCCAAGTGTCCCCATGCGCCCAAAGTTCATGCGACCAAATAGTGTCCATGCGCCTACAATTAGGCTTAAATTTATTAAGTGTCCAGATGCCTAGAAAACCCATGCGCCCAGGCACTCATGCGCCTACATAGTACCCATGCACCTAGAAATGTGCCTAAAACTCCTAAGTGTTGTTCATACGCTTAATAGTGCCAAGTGCCTGAAAGTTTCCTATGCGCCTAGGTGTTCCCCATGCACCTGCATAGTGTCCATGCGCCTAAGCCTTAGATTTATTTTTTGATTTTTGGGGAAAAAGTGAAATGTAGGCTTTGACTTAGGATGTTCCCGGTGGTGAAGTAAGTTGACTTTTAATGATGAATGAGGTGTGTTATGGTATGTATGATGATTGTTATGTCACGTATGATAGTGCCTTGTATGGTGATGTTTTGTATGTGTATGTTTATGTTTATATTCCTTATTATGTACGTTCATTTTCCATGGCTTTTTGAATGTTTATGAATGAAATGAGAAGTATTATATAACGTAAAATGGAAGATAATAAAAAGAGGAACGTAATGAAAGAATGCATGCATTAATAAATAAAAGATAAGTAAGAAAGTCTTGTAAGCAAAGTATGGAGGTTCACACCGAATGAAGGGTGTTAGCTACCCTGGAAGGATGCACACTTGGGTCGAAACCTTGTGATTGACCATACGTATAGGATCCTTGCCACTTTCCCCAGGTACTGGAGTCAGCTTCGTGCATAGTGTTCGAGGTCTTTGATAGACCTCAGGCCTAGTAGCCAGCTTCTTGCATAATGTTCGGGGTATAGCATATGGCATTGTCTACAGTGAAAAAGAAATGATAGTGATAAATATACTTTCCCTAGGGAATGGAGTCAGCTTCGTGCATAATGTTCGAGGTCTATGAAAGACCTCAGGCATAGTAATTAGCTCCGTGCACAATGTTTAGTGTACTGTACATGTCAGCGGAAGTAACAAACGAACAAAAGATAAGTAAGGAAGATTATGAATGAAAGTGAATGATATCATAATGATGATGTAAGATGAAAGAATGAAAGTTAACGAAAGAACGATGAAGATAATAATGATATTATCTATGTCTACGTATGATGCTTGATCGCGTAAGAATGTAAACAATGGTTTTAAACGAAAGTAAAGTATATTTTATTTTAAAACTAGAACTCACTCAGTAACGCTAACTTTTATGTGTTTCCAGTTAGCAGGTAATGGTTGCTGAGAATGGCACGGGGCGGCTACTTGGCTCATTTTGGATGGCATCCATTTTGCATAATGTTTTTGTGATGTAATGTAACATGTTATTTTGTAATCAGTCAACGATGTATTATTTTTCAAAAGCAGTTATAATGAAATGAAATGTTTGTTTAAATGTTTCCGCTGTAATGTTTTATTAAAGTTAATGTAAATATATGTTTTATATTCGATGATTGACCAGCTGTGAGCGTTTCGAGAATGGGCCCTTACAAGTTGGTATCAGAGCCAAAGTTTAAGTGAAACGGGTAAATTTTCAAATGAAACCTAAACTTAAACTGAAAATGGGACAAAGGGAAAGGATGCCAGTCTGAGTAGCTACATGCCATCAGGTATTTTCTTAATGATTAACCAACATTATGTGCTCATGTTATTTGATCTCGGTGCCTTTAGTAGACTTAGATACTGATGTAGTGACGATAGGAAATGCTTGGGTTATGATGAGTAAAGTAAGTGGCTAATCACAACTGGCCACTGTAATTAGGGACTTACTATACTTGACATTAACTGAGCTGTTCCCTTGAATGATCGTGTTAGTGTATTAATCTTATAGTCTGTTTAGTGTTTGAATCTTATCGTGGAGGTCGTGGTGGATGTGGTACTGGACCACGAGTCATGAGGGGAGACCTCGAGCTGAAGAGGTGATTCATGAAGAATCTGAGACCTTTCATCCGGAGCCTAGGGATGAGAGTGCTAACTTGAAAGCCTTAGTGAAGGAGGCTGTTGTAAAGGAGGTGCACGAGGTCATGCAGACGATCTTACTGTCTGTGGTGACCGAAGTGATCAAGGTTGTGAGGGAAGGAGAAAGGAAGGAAAAGAGTAGGCCTACGAGCGAAGGGGAACAACCCGAGACTGAGACGGTTGTCTCTACTGATGAAAAGGAAGAGGAAGAGCCTATGCCTAAGGCAGCACGAGGCTATAACTTCAGGGCATTTCAAAGATGCATGCCCCCTACCTTTGATGGTAATGCCACTGCTATAGCTGCTCACCGGTGGGTGAGAGAGATGGAAGCTGTTCTCGATATCAGCGAGTGTTGGGAAGATCAGAAGGTGAAGTTTGCCACCCACTCATTCGTGGACTCGGCATTGTCTTGGTAGGACAATATTTTCCAAGCCGAGGGTAGCAGGGCTATCGGAAGAATAAGGTGGCCGGAGTTGAAGAAACTGGTGATGGAGGAGTTTTGTTCTCACCGAGAGATGGACAAGGTTGAGAGAGAGTTCCTACAGCTAGAGGTAGGGACAATGACACACCATCAGTACACGACCGAATTCAACGAGATGGCACGACTTTTGCCAGATCAAGTGACACCTCTATCACGAAAGATCAAGAGGTATATTCAAGGCTTGCCGACAGATGTTCGCAGGCACCTGATCGCTGCTCGACAAAGAACGTTTAGTTCGACGATTGATTTGGCGGGAAGGTTGTATGATGAGCGTGAGATGGTGGTGGCTGAGGTGAGCAAGAAGGGTGGTGGCGATCGAAATTGGAACGGGAAACGATTTGGACGTGGCGGGCTGCTCCAAGCAAGAAAGGTGCACGGGTAGATGACCGACATATGGTAACATCTGGTGCGGGGGATGAAAAGGTTTGGAAAGTGTGCAAACGAGCACACCGGAGAGTGTAGGTGGGGACTGAACATGTGTTTCAAGTGTGGGAAGCCTGGTCATATGGCGAGAGAGTGCAAGGCGGGGAGGTGTTTTAAGTGTGGCGGGGAGGGCCACATGAGCAGGGATTGTAAGAAGCCGAGGGTTGAATGTTCGGGAGCGAAGAAGGCAGGTGGTATGGGCAAAGGGAGAGCGCCTGAGCGTTCATGATGATTTAGGAGGAGGCTAGGACGGACCTCGATGTTGTGTCAGGTACGTTTCTAGTAAACCAAACTCTAGCTTTTGTGTTATTTGATTCTGGTGCTAGTAAAAGTTTTATTTCTACTTTATTTTGTGCTAAATTGCCTGTTAAGTAGCAGGAGTATAGATAAGCCCTTTGATGTAGAAACTGCCATCGGTAAGTCTATCAAAATTTTAGAGATGATAGAAGGTTGTGACGTAGAACTTGAAGGTCGTAAGTTTCTTGTTAGTCCCTTCATGATTACCTTAGACGGCGTCGATATAGTCCTAGGAATGGATTGGTTAGCAGACTACGAGGCACAAATTGTGTGTCGCAAGAAGATGATTCAATTGACAGCGCCTAACGGGAGTTCGGTAACAGTCTATGGTGATCAGGTCCCTACGATTCCGAAAGTGATTTTGATGGTGGTGGCGGGAAAGTGAATGAGGCGTGGATGTGGTGCCTACTTGGCCTACGTGAAGGATATGGATACGCCAACACCATAACTGTCTGATGTACCGATTGTTTATGACTATCCGGGCGTGTTTCTAGAAGATTTACTAGGTGTGCCACCGGACCGCGAGATTGAGTTTCAGATTGACTTGATACCCAGTGCCCATCCTGTAGCTAAGGTATCATATTGGTTGGCTTAGACTGAGATGAAGGCACTGATGGAGCAATTATAAGAGTTGCTCGAGAAGGGGTTCATTAGATCGAGTATCTCTCTTGTGGGTGCTCCGGTCTTATTCGTGGTAAAGAAGGAAAATAGTATGAGGATGTGTATTGACTACCGGGAGTTGAACAAGTTGATGGTGAAGAACCAGTATCCATTGCCGAGGATCGATGACCTGTTTGATCAGCTCCAAGGTGCCAGTTGGTTCTCAAGGATAGATCTTCGATCTTGCTACCATCAGTTAAAGGTGAAGGAGCAAGATATTCCTAAAACAGCTTTCCACGCGCGTTATGGACACTACGAGTTTCATTGTTATGTCTTTTGCATTAACCAACGTGCCAGCTGATTTTATGGACTTAATGAATCGAGTGTGTCAGCCGATGTTAGATAAATTAGTGATTATGTTTATCGATGATGTCTTGATTTATTCGAAGAGTGAGTAGGAGCATGCTAGTCCCAATCGAGAGGTGTTAGAGACATTGAGAAAGGAGAAGTTGTATGCTAAATTCTCTAAGTGTGTGTTTTGGTTGCATGAGGTTCAGTTCTTGGGTCAGGTGGTGAATCTTGAAGGGATTATGGTGGAACCGGAAAAGGTTTAGGCGGTGATGCAATGGAAGTCTCCAAAGAAGTCATCCAAGATTTGTAGTTTCCTGAGTTTGGCGGGCTATTATAGAAGATTCATCCAAGACTTCTCTAAGATAGCTTCTCTGTTGACTAAGTTGACCCGCAAGGATGTGAAGTTTGTATGGGGTCAAGATCAAGAGAAGGCTTTTGATGAGTTAAAGGCAAGGTTAACTCAAGCTCTTGTCTTGTCGCTACCCGAAGGAAGTGAGGATTTGGTTTTTATTCAGATACTTCCTACTCGGGGTTGGGATGTGTGTTGATATAGAAAGGAAAGGATATAGCCTATGCATTCTGACATTTGAAAGTTCATGAGGTTAATTATCCTACTCATGACTTGGAGCTAGCAGCTATGGTCTTTACGTTAAAGATTTGGAGGCACTACCTATATGGGACGAACTGCACCATATTCACAGATCACAAGAGTTTGAAGTACTTTTTCGAGCAAAAAGATCTAAACATGAGGCAGAGGAGATGGTTAGAGCTCTTAAAAGATTATGATTGCGAGATCCATTACCATCCAGGCAAAGCCAACATGGTGGCGGATGCCCTTAGCCAAAAAGAGAGACCCGAGCAGATTCGGGTGAAAGCTTATCAGCTAGTTATGACCTCCGATGTTATGAAGCAAGTTAAGAAGTGAGGAATAGAAGGATGATCATCTTAACTCCGAAAGAATGAGAGGCCTGGTCACGGAGTTGGGTGAAAACACACTCAGTGTTAGAACCAGATTCGGACGAATGTTGGTTCCTCATTTTGGGGATCTACGTGGAAAGATTATGGAGGAAGCTCATAAAACTCGATACTCTATTCATCCCGGTGCCACAAAAATGTATCAAAATATGAAGAAAAATTATTGGTGGTCGGGTATGAAATGCGATGTGGTGGAGTATGTAAGTAAGTGCCTTACTTGCTTACAGGTGAAGGCCAAGCATCAGAAGCTTTATGGGAAGATCAAACCATTGGATATACCAGAGTGGAAGTGGGAGCGTATCACCATGGACTTTATTATGAAGCTACCGCGTACCGTGTGAGGGTATGATGCTATATGGATGATAATTGATCGTCTGACAAAGAGTGCTCACTTCCTACCGATCCGCGAGACATATTCATCTGAGAGGTTGGCGGATCTATTCATCAAGGAGATTGTAACTCGTCATGGTGTGTCGATGTCTATTGTGTCTAATCATAACACCAAGTTTACATCTAAATTTTGGATGAAATTCGATGATGCGATGGGGATATGGTTACATATTAGCACGGCTTATCATCCTCAGACGGATGGTCAGTCGGAGAGGACAATTCAGACCCTAGAAGATATGCTTCGGGCATGCGCTATTGATTTTGGAGGCAGTTGGGATGACCACTTACCATTAGCCGAGTTCTCATATAACAATAGTTATCATTCCAGCATTTGTATGCCCCTTATGAGATGCTATATGGTAGGAGATGTAGAACGCCCACGTGTTGGGGTGATATTGGTCAGAAAGAGTTAGGAAGTATAGAGGTGATCGAAGCTACAACCGAGAAGGTCGAAAAGATCAAAGCCTTCATGAAGGCAGCCAAAGATAGGCAGAAGTCGTATGCTGATAACAGACGTAGAACGATTGAGTTCCAGGTGGGTGATAGAGTTATGTTGAAGGTCTCACGTTGGAAGGGTATCATTCGGTTTAGAAAGAGGGGCAATTTTGAGCCCAAGGTACATAGGGCCTTTTCAAATCATTGCTCGAGTGAGAGAGGTGGCCTATAGACTGGAGTTACCAGATGAGTTAAGTGGAATTCACCCGACAATTCATGTATCTCATATGAGAAAATATTTAGCTGATGAAGATATGGTTGTACCACTGGATGATATATTGAGGTAGACGAACGACTCAATTATGTGGAGCAACCAGTGGCGATCATTGATCGTAAGGAGAAACGGTTGAAGAATAAAGTGGTTCCTCTTGTGCGTGGACAGTGGAAGAACAGGAAGGGAACTGAGTCTATGTAGGAGACTGAAAAGGAGATGAGGCAACATTACCCACAATTTTTTTAGAAATAACAAGGTTCGCCGGCGAAACCTATATAAGGGGGGTGGACTTGTAACACCCGGTTATTTTTAAAAGTTATAAATGAAAGAATAAAAGTGACGGAAAAGATAAAAAGGTTATAAAACCCAAGTTGAGGGATAAAAAGTATCCAAAAGGACAAAACTTTCAAAAAGTTGGTAATAAAGGTGGTATGGCCGCCCACACCCTCTTCACATTCACCTTTCTTTTCGGGTTTTTAGAGAGAGAGAAAGAAAGAGCTGAAAACTTTCGGATATTTGAAGAACAATAAGAAGAATCTAAATTCAAGGTAAGAATTCATGGTTTTGTGGTGTTCTTAACCGGCATTTGCCTCGGTTGTATGCTTATATGTGTTGTGTGTTCGTTTCTATGTGTTTTTGGTGGGTTTTAGGTGTTTGAACTTTTAGCAAACGGATTTTGAAGGAAGTCATACCCAAGAGCTGCTAAGGTGAGTTCTAGAACCCTTTTTTACATGTTTTAAACTAACTTTGGGGCTGGAAATGCATGTATGAACATTTTTATAAAATGGGTTTTCACCCGTATGTATGTGTGTGAATGTGTATTCTGGTGGATTTGATTTTGGGTGATATATGACGTTATGATGTTGCCATGTTCTTGTTTTAATGCTTAGTATGTAAGTTTTAAACTTAGAACATATTAGATGATGATTGGGGACTGAATTAACTTGTTTAGTGTGAATTAGACTGCCCATGCGCCCAACGGTATAAACTATCCCAGTGTCCCCATACACCCAAAGTTCATTCGCCCAAATAGTGTCCATCCGCCTAGAATTAGGCTGAAATTTACTAAGTGTCCAGATGCTTAGAAAACCCATGCACCCAGGCAATCATGTGCCTGCATAGTGCCCATGGGCCTACAAATGTGCCCAAAGTGCCTAAGTGTTGTCCATATGCCCTAATAGTGCCCATGCACCTAAATGTTCCCTATGCGCCTAAGTCTTCCCCATGCGCCAAAAAGGCCATGCGCCTGCATAGTGCCCATGCGCCTAAGACTTAGATTTATTTTCTAATTTTTGGGGAAAAAGTGAAATGTAGGCTTTGACTTGGGATATTCCCGAGGGTGAAGTAAGTTGACTTTTGATGATGAATGAGGTGTGTTATGGTATGTGTGATGATTGTTATGTCACGTGTGATGGTGCCTCGTATGCTGATGTTTTGTATGTTTATGTTTATGTTTATGTTCCTTATTATGTACGTTTTCCATAGCTTTACATTGAATGTTTATGAATGAAATGAGAAGTATTATGTAATGTAAAGTGGAAGATAATGAAAAAAGGAACGTAATAAAAGAATGCATGCATTAATGAATGAAAGATAAGTAAGAAAGTCTTACAAGCAAAGTTTGGAGGTTCACACCCAATGAAGGGTGTTAGATCAACTGTGTGCGGGTTAGCTAACCCGGACGGATGCACACTTGGGTCTAATACTTGTGATTAACCATACGTATGGGATATTTCCACTTCCCCCAGGTACTGGAGTCAGCTTCATGCATAATGTTTGAGGTCTTTGATAGACCTCAAGCCCAGTAGCCAGCTTTGTGCATAATGTTCGGGGCATAGCATATAGCATTGGTCTAGAATGAAAAAAATGATAATGATGCGTGTACTTGACCTAGGTACTGGAGTCAACTTTGTGCATAATGTTTGACGTCTATGAAAGACCTTAGGCCCAGTAACCAGATTCGTTCACAATGTTCGGGGTACTGTATATGTCATCGGAAGTAACAGATGAACGAAAGATAAGTAAGGAAGATTATGAATGAAAGTGAATGTTACCATAATGGTGATGTAAGATGAAAGAACAAAAGTTAACGAACGAACGATAAATATAATAATGATATTATCTATGTGCACGTATGATGCGTGATCGCATAAGAATGTAAAGAATGGTTTTAAACGAAATTAAAGTATATTTTATTTTAAAACTAGAACTCACTTAGCAACCCTGTTATGTGTTTCCCGTTGGCAGGTAATGGTTGCTGAGGATGGCATGAGGCGGATACTTGGCTCATTTTGGATGGCATCCATTTTGTATAATGTTTTTATGATGTAATGCAACAAGTTATTTTGTAATTAGTCAACGATATATTATTTTGCAAAAGAAATTTTAAAGAAATGAAATGTTTGTTTAAATCTTTCGTTGCAATGTTTTATTAAAGTTAATGTAAATATATGTTTTATGTGCGATGATTGACCGGCTGTGAGCGTCCCGGGAACGGGGCCTTACATTAAGACCTTGCCTAAGTGGGACTTAAGGTGGTTAGTTGTGCTACAATTGATTGATACTAATCTTAGTGAAAGGGCCAAGATGTTGGAGGAGGAGATCAAGAATGGAATGAATGATAACTTTGAGGCATTTGGATTTATGAATGCGGAGAGAAGGAGGTCAAAGAAGGACAAGGATTGGGAAATAGGAAAAGGAAGGATTGTGTTAAGGGTAAAAACCTCAAAGACTGTGAGCAGAGTTAGATTGTTGGATCCCCTTCCCAATAACTTTTGAGTTTTGAGAAATGGTTTCATGATAACAATACTAGGGGAACGGTGATTAAACAAAGAATGGAGGAGAATTTTGGTTTTTTGACCCGATGGAGATATTTGCCTTCTATGATGAAGACCTACTTGTTCTATGTGAGAATCATATCAAACTAGGGGCTAGAGCTGAAACAAGAAAAGAAGTTGGATTGTTCATTTTTGTAACTAACAAGGTAAGGGGTGTTTAGGTTAAGGTGAGGGAACTAGCCTAAAAGGTTAGTGAAAAGGATGATATGAGGATGGATGTGCGGGACTTATCGAGACAATTCGAGTAGGCTAGTACACGTGTCGAAGAAGCTAATGTAGCAGGGGGTGACCAAGAAGTTTCACAGGCTAAAGCTTCTAAGGATGATGATGCAAGAGCTACTGAAGAAATATAAGAGGTAGTTGAAAAGACTGGAGCTGAACAGACAAACCAAGAGTGATGAAGACTATGAGTTCCAACCTAGGGGAGTATTGAAGATCATGTATAGGTTGGACTCACTTTAGCATAGATTTTGTTTAAGTTTAATTGTAATAGGTTTAATGTTAGTTACTTTTGTATGTTGATTTATTAGTTTAGTTTTGCTGCCCAACGAAACTATGAGCCAAACTACAGTTTCGCTCACAGCAAGTTGTTAGCTTCACCCGGCGAAACTGTTAGATTCAGCCGAGAGAAACTATGACTTTGGTAGGATAGTTTCGCTTACAGCGAAACTATCATTACTATATATAGTTATGATCTTTGTCATTGTTGGGTATCCTTGCAAAACCCTAATCGTTTACTCTTGTTGTAAGTGTCAATTGAAGGCTATTAGTTGGCAGATGCCCTTAGCCGAAAAGAGAGACCCGAGCCGATTTGGGTGAAAGCCTATCAATTGATTATGATCTCTTATGTGATGACGCAGGTAAAAGAGTTTCAAGATGAGGCATTGAAATAAGATCATCTTAACTCTGAAAGAATGAGAGTCTGGTCACGAAGTTGGGTGAAAACACACTTGGTGTTAGAACCTGATTCGGATGGATGTGGATTCCTCGTTATGAGGATCTACGTGTGAAGATCATGGATGAAGCACATAAGACTCGATACTCTATTTATCCCGGTGCCACGAAAATGTATCAAGATATGAAGAAAGATTATTGGTGGTCGGGTATGAAACGCGATGTGGCAGAGTATGTGAGTAAGTGCCTTACTTGCTTACAAGTGAAGGCCAAGCATCACAATCCATATGAGAAGATCAAACCGTTGGATATACCGGAGTGGAAGTGGGAGCTTATCACCATTAACTTTATTACGAAGCTACCGTGTACCGCTAGAGGGTATGATGCTATATTGGTGGTAGTTGATCGTTTGACGAAGAGTGCTCACTTCCTATCGATCCGCGAGACATATTCATCCAAGAGGTTGGCGGATTTGTTCATCAAGGAGATTGTAACTCATCATGGTGTGCTGGGGTTTCTTTTGTCTGATCGGGACACCTGGTTTACATCTAAGTTTCGGAACAATTTCCATGATGCGATGGGGACGAGGTTGCATATTAGCACGGCTTATCATCCTCAGATGGATGGTCAGTCGGAGAGGACGATTCAGACGCTAGAAGATATGATTCGGGCATGCATCATTGATTTTGGAGGAAGTCAGGATGACCACTTACCGTTAGCTGAGTTCTCATATAACAATAGTTACCATGCTAGTATTGGTATGCCCCTTATGAGATGCTATACGGTAGGAGATATAGAACACCCGTTTGTTGGGTGATATTGGTCAAAAAGAGTTGGAAAGTATAGAGGTGATCGAGGCTACGACTAAAAAGCTTGAAAAGATCAAAGCCTTCATGAAGGCAACCAAGGATAGGCAGAAGTCGTATGCCGATAAGAGGCGAAGACTGATTGAGTTCTAGGTGGGTGAGAAAGTTATGTTGAAAGTCTTGCCATGGAAGGGTATCATTCAGTTAAGAAAGCGGGGCAAGTTGAGTCCAAGGTACATAGGGTATTTCCGAATCATTGCTTGAGTAGGAGAGGTGGCCTATGGATTGGATTTACCGGATGAGTTAAGTGAAATTCGCCCGACATTCCATGTATCTCATTTGAGAAAGTGTTTAGCCGACGAGGATATGATCGTACCACTGGAAGATATCGAGGTAGATGAACGATTCAATTATGTGGAGCAACTAGTGGCAATCATTGATCGTAAGGAGAAACAATTTAGGTTGTCAAGTAAAAGCAAAGAAAGAGAAAGAAATGTAATAGAACCCAAGTAAAGGGGGTCAAATGTGTAAAAAGTACAAAACTTTATATAATTTTGTACAAAAGTAGCATGGTCACCCATGCCATGCCACTTTTCACCTTTTTGAGTTCAGACATTTTAGAGAGGGAAAGAAGAGGAGCTGAATTTCGGATTTTTGAAGAAAAGAGACTAAGAAAATCGAATTCAAGGTAAGAATCCTTGGTTTTGTGGTGTTCTTAACCAGCCTATGCCTCGTTTGTGTGTTTATATGTGTTCGATTGTGTGTTTGGTGCGTTTTAGGTGTTTGAGCTTTTAGCAAACGGGTTTTTAAGAAGTCATACCCAAAGGCTACTAAGGTGAGTTCTAGAACCCCTTTTTTACTAATTTTACATGATTTTGGGGCTGGAAATGCATGTATGACAGTTTTTATTTAGTTGGGTGTTACACCCGTATGTGTGTGTATGTGTGTTAGCGGGTGGGGTGGGTTTAATTTGGGTGTTAATATGGTTATGATTATGTTATGAATGTGTTTTTATGGCTTAGAATGGTAGTGTTAAGCTTAGAACCTGTTAGACGATGGATTGGGGACTGAAATATGTTGTTTAGTGTAAGTTCGCTGCCCATGCGCCTAAATAATGGCCCATGCGCCTAAATAATGGCCCACGCGCCCAACGGGTGCATTTGCCTAAGTGTTCCCATGCGCCCAAATATCATGCGCCCAAACCCCATGGGCCCAAATATTAACCATGCGCTTAAGATTAGGCAAAAATTTACCAAGTGTCCTAGACGCCCAGAAAGGTCATGCGCCTAGGCACTCATGCAGCTGCATAGTGCCCATCTGCCAAAATAGTGCCCATCTACCAAAATAGTGCCCATGCACCCAGAATTTTTCTATGCACCTAAGTGTTCCCCATGCGCCCAGAAGGCCATGTGTCTGCATAGTGCCCATGCGCCTAAGACTTAGAAAATTTTCTGAGATTTCGGGGAAAATGTAAATGTAGGCTTTGACTTGGGAGGTTCCTTGGGGTAATGTAAGTTGACTTTTTGAGGTCAAAGATGATGTGATGGGTGATGTATGATGTGGCATGACGATGATATGTGATTGATGTTATGCTTATGCATGATGATGATGTATGATGATTATGTTTATGTTCCATATTTGTATGTTTATTTTCCATGGCTTTACGTGGTATAGTTGTGAATGTAAATGGTAAAGTATTATGTAACGTAAAGCGGAAGATATTGAAAAGAAAAACGTAATAAATATTGCATGCATTAATGAAAGTGAAAGTAAAGAAATTTGCAAGCAAATGTACAGAGGTGCACGACTCTAAAATGTTGTTAGCTCAACTGTGTGTGGTTTAGCTAACCTATAAGGATACACACAGGGGTCTAGTCTTTGTGACTGGCCAGTTGTATAGTACATGGATGATAGTGGATACTCACCCTGATGTTCGTGCTAGGCTATGTGCGTTATGAAAGTCATTTATGATCTTCGGCCTAGTACCCGCTTTATGCAAACATTTAGGGTGTAGTATACAGATGGGATATTTGTCGCTTGCCTCGGTGCTGGTGTCACACCCTCAAACCATGTGCGGAGTTTTACCGTGAGGCGTGTGAACAAACCAGGATCATAGTCACCAGTTACTCAGAACGACACTATATGCCACATTCAAAACAAAACCAATCAAAGTTCACACGTTTGAAACCATGCGGAAGCATTTTGTAAATAAGACAAACCCAAAGTAATAAAATTCGTAATATGGCAAAACACACGCCATCTCAATGTTTAAAACCCATAAATGAAAGACAAAAAAATATGTCTATGAAATAAAGTCTTAGGATGCATGTTGAACCCGTGTTGTGCTCCTAATGAAAAGCTGAGTTAATGACTTGAGAATAGCACACTAAAAATGTCAACACAATGGTTGGTGAGTTCAAGAGTTTGCGTTTATCATAAATACTAATAGTTGTATAACATAATAAGTGTATTAAAATAGATATCTAGTCTATATTCACAAGTAATAATACTAATGATTTCGCGATCGAAGCTGACTGTATTTCGTTTGTTGCCTTCCGTCACGACTTACCAGGTCGTGACGATGTTTGTGTTAAGGACAAAATTGCATCCTTTTGACCTCGAGTCACATAGTTAGGGCTCGTCAGACCCAGTAGTACTACCCAAAATTGCATCCTTTTGACCTCGCTATTCTTTTAAAGTCCCAAACTATTTGTTCATGTGTACTATCATATTCCATAGTCATTGAATTGGTATCACAGATACAATCTCATTTCTCTTAGCTAGACTATCTATTTCCCTCATTTATATTTTATTTTTTTAATTACTTAATACTAGTCTAACCTATTCTCCCCCTAAAATTCTAAAACCGAAAATGGTTTTGCATTTAGAATTTTAATAGGAGAAGAATTGAACTAAAATAAAATAAAAGAAAAGAAAATAAAAACTAAGATTAACTTGACTCGTCGGACTATGCACTTTCATAGTCTGGAATCACTTCATTTTTCTTTTTAACACCGTTGACCTCTAACAGATAAAGAAAACGTGGTTTATCAAAAGCTTTTGTGTAGAGGTCAGCGCGTTGAAAATCCGTATTAATTTTAACAACATCGATTAAGTTCTTTTCAAAACAA
>BJCM01084677.1:0-16476 GCA_018326385.1 Flaveria bidentis
CACTAATGTCACACCACTATCAGCGACCACCAACACTGAATTTTCGGTGTGTGAGTGTGGAAAAATTAGACCGCAACTTAAAACATAGAAAAATTAACTAAGTTGACGCGAGTTGTGATGAACTTGTCAAATGTGTCAAAATAGATGTCAAAACGTTGAACCATATATGCATGTTGTGTCGTGTTAAGTCACAAAATTTAGACTAAAAAGTAAAGCGAAACGTAAAAATTTTGAACCACACATCCATGTTGCACCGTGTTAACTTGCAAAACTTAGAACGAAGCGTAAAACATAAATTTACGAACGATAAAAAGAATAAGGGATTAAAGTTGAAAATAAAAAAATGTAAGATCAAATTGCAAAAGATAAAAAGGGTTTGGGTAAAAAAGTAAAAAAAACTTAAATTTAGTGAGGTTATATTGCAAAAAGAAAAAAGTTTTAGGTTGAAAATTAAAGAAAGTATTTTTATACAACACTCTATGCATAAGGTACAACACCTTATGCATAAAGAAGTTGATGATTAGTATATTATAAATAAGATGAGAACAAATACTATCTTTTTATCTCATAAAATGAAAAAACTACAATAAGATGGACCCAAGGGTCAAGAAAACCATTGGCTGATTGGAGTTTGATTCGGTGTTGCTCCCTGATAATTGAGAAAATAACTAGTTTTCTTCGATAGGCTAAAAATATCAATTTATTTTTTAAAAAGTTGTTTTAATTTCAATTCAAATATTTTATCAGTTGATTCAATTTGAATTCAAAATATAAGTTGCTCCTTGATAATTGAGAAAATAACAATGATGAATCTTTAAAACTGAAGTTAATATCTTCTTTGAAACTTTAATGGGGAAAATATACATTTAACATAAGAGGTTTTATTGCCTTGTGTTGAAATATAAAGAAGATCCAATTCAATAACAAACACATTAAATACGTTGGTGTATTATTTTTTTTCTAATGTGTGGTATTTTATAGTTATTTTTACATAATAAATGAGTTGTGTGTTGGATTGCTAAAGTAGGAGTAGAGATGCTATTTGGCTTTTGATGTTTGGAACAATAATTGTGGCCGAGTTGTGGGGCCACTATCTGATAGGCCGCTACATGATGGGTTTCTATGTGTTGATGGCCTTGTATGGAGATAAGCCTCCTTCTTCTTCAAGGTCTAACACAAATAGTAATGATTTTATATATCTTCAAAATACACATGTTCTTGATCTTAATTAGGATCCTTATTCATCTTGTCATCATTATCTTAAGTAGCAACCACTTCTCACTCTTCTTTCATATCAAACTCTTTATTCTTCGTCTAGAGTTTCATGTCACAATGAAGATTCCTGTTTTTCGTTTTGAGTCTTGTTAGTCTTTTGTTAATCTGGTATGCATTAATCTTTTGGTTGATCTTGTTCAGGGTGTAAACAACTTTCTTTTTGGATGAATAAAGTTTAGATTTATCATTTTAGACACCTTGGCTAAATTAATAAAATATAAACACTAGATTAAATTCATAAGTCATGCAAAATAAAGGAATAAATTAGAACTCTAGATTGTTAAGTATATTATTGATTGTTTTGTGACATTTAGAAAACTGCATAATGTAAAATGGTATCTGATTATTAAAACCTTAAACTAGAGGGACCCTAAACATGCAATATTCATACTTTTAACTGGGCTGCAGCCACTATTAACATATAAAGCTTCGATTTCTAACAACTTTGAACTACAATTCTTTGAAAGTTCATCCATATAAAGATTGTGATTTTACAAAGATCTAGAGTTATGATTTACAGGTACCTCTAGTTTCCATTTTTACATCACTCACCCTTAAACTAAAAATAACTTCTATTATGTAGCAATTTCACATAATTGTTAGGTTTTGTGATTCAAGTCATTACGCCACATGTTTAATATTAATATATGAAGCCAAATAACAAATTTTTGAAAGAATGACAACAAAATGTAAACAGTTAAGTCATATATAACCTCAAGATATTCTCTACTGAGCTAATGAGCAAAATTCTATTAACTATGAACCGTAAACCAATTGAGATTATTGGACAGATGGAATGATCACTTGTAAAACCGATTAGCCTCGTCATAAAAAGAGTTCTTTTGAAACAAATAACTCACGTAATCCATAATAAAAAAACATAAGAGTTTAGATTATTAAATAATTTGTATCCATAAAATATCTGGCGTGACATAGATAATAAATAAATAGGAGTTAATATCATTTTTTCGAGCAAGAAGCGGAACTACAATAATAATTTGACTCTCAATGGAGCCTATTCTCTCACTAAGTCAACTTGTCCGAAGAAACAAATACGAATGTTAGCTACTTACTCGTAGTAGTTAGAGCGATAAGCGAATCGGATATAACAACAAAAAGGTGTGTTATAAACTTTTGTCGCAAACAAGTACATATTTAGATAATTCAACGGCAACAAACAAAAGAGTCTAGCTTAAAAGAAAGTATTTATTATGAGGAATATTGGTCCATTTCGCATATAGGGCGCAAGATATAGTCATCATATATATTGAACTGATGCTCGCTCTACTTTTTAATATGTTGGTATTTTTTTATTTATGAAACCATAAATTCTTTTATTTTAAAGATATCAAGGAAATATTATTTAAAAAGAAAAGAATAAATATGAAATAAACTCAATGATGGAATGGGTTAAGAGTCATGATGTGACGTTAGCGCTGAGACACTTTACAGCCAGCAATTAATCAAGATCATTCGGTCTAGGTTTCTGTATTTCAGAATGAATGAATAGGGTTACATATGTCTTCTATTTATAGAGTATTTTAAACTAGATAACTATCACTTTTAAGATAACTAAAAGAAACCTTATTTGACTCAAACTCTGATTCTAGGTAAAAAAAACTAACTCAAAAACCTCCTAGTTAGCAAAGGTGACAATAGTGATCCTCGCACTTTGCTTTACAAGATTAATCTAACAATTCACACCCCTAATCTTGTAACACCAATGAGTTTCCTCATATCAATGAACTTTAGCCGCGGTAGTGCCTTTGTGAGAATGTCTGCCTTTTGTAACTCACCTCTAACATGCTCCACCTTGATTTGCTCACGCTTTACGCATTCTCGTATGAAGTGGTATCGAGTATGGATGTGCTTGCTTCTACCGTGAAAGACTGGGTTCTTCATTAGAGCGATAGCCGATGAGTTATCCACGTATAAGGTCACGACTTCTTCCTTCTCACTAGTTATCTCCGATAGTAAGCTTCTGAGCCAAAGAGCTTGACAAGCTCTCGATGTTGTTGCCATGAATTCCGTTTCGCATGATGATAAAGCCACGGTTCCTTGTTTTTTACGCAATCGGTGATTCTCCATAATAAAACACTAGGCCTGTTGTACTCCTTCCGTCATCCATATCCACCGAGTGGCTGCTATCACTAAACCCACACACCACTTTGGATCCACCTCTTAGGTAGATAATCCCATAATCCAATGTTCCTTTGAGATACCTTAGTATTTGTTTTAAGGCTTGCGCATGAGTTTGTGTCGGATTTTGCATGAATCGGCTTATGTATCCATCTGAGTAGCATAGATCAGGTCTCGAGTGTGTTAAGTATCAAAGGCTTCCGATTAATCTTCTAAACTTCGTTGGATCAGCTTCCGGTCCAATGTCTTGTTTCGTGAGTTTCAAGCCAGGTTCCATCGGGAACTGGTTTGAATTGCACTCCCACAAACTGGCTTCGACTAGAATTTTCTTTGCATAGTCGGTCTGCTTTATGACAATTCCTTATTTCGTTTGGTTCACTTCTATACCGAGATAATACTTTAACAACCCGAGATCACTCATCTTGAACCGTGTCTTCATTTGTTGTTTAAACACGACAATGTTTTCTACGGTTGCTCCTGTGACAATCAAGTCGTCAACATAGGTTCCGACTATCAAGGCACCTTGGTTCATTCATCCTTGTAAACCGCTTGTTCTTGTTTACATCTTGAGAACCGAGTTCTTTCATGGCTCCGTCTAGTCTTGTGTTCCACGCTCTCGGTGGTTGGTGTGGCCCGTACAGTGCTTTGCTTAGCTTATAGACTTGATGTTCTTTTCCTTTCTTGACAAACCCTTCTGGTTGTGTGACGTATACCTCTTCTTTTAGTTCCCCATGAAGGAAAGCCAATTTCACATCAAGATGATGTACATCCCAATTATAATTGGCTACTAGAGCTAACAATAATCGTATCATCTCGATTCTTGCTACCGGGGCAAACACCTCTTCAAAGTCAATCCTATGTTTCTGTACATACCCCTTTGCTACTAGTCTTGCTTTGTATTTTGTTATCTTCCCATTTGCATCCCGTTTTATTTTGAACAACCATTTAAGGCCTATCGGTTTCACTTGTGGCGGTGGCTCTACTAATCTCCATGTTGAATTTTTCTCTATCGAGGCTAACTCATCCTCCATTGCTTTTATCCAATGTTTCTCTTTTATGGCATCTTGGAATTTTTCAGGTTCTCCTTCAATGGACAGCAGTAGGTTTGTTTCTTCATTGGTAGGATCTTGGATGATAGAGTTGGGTATATCTTTTACTATAAAATCAGAATACTTCTTTGGGAGGGTTGGGACTCGACTAGATCTTCAAAGCTAGGTATTCGGTTGGGTTTGGTCTGGTGTTTGGGCTGAGAGTTGGCTTTCACTTAGCAGGTCGGTGGTTAGGTTGCTTGGGCTTGAGAGCTCAGTTGGTTCTTCTTGTTGTTGGATTTCAACTTCAAAGTCCTTCCAAGTTAAACTTGTTGGGTCTTCTGTGGTGTCCGCCTTGTTCCATTGATATCCTGATTTTCTAGAAACTTAACATCTCTAGATATAACAATTCTTTTCTTGACAGGGTCATACATTTGATAGGCGTTGGTACCCAGTTGGCTTCCCAGATGGATCATTGTCGTGGATCGATCATCTAGCTTCTTTTGACCTATCTCGAGTATCTTCACAAAGCCCAAACATCCAAAGATTATTACGTGAGAGAGATTTGGTTTTCGTCGTTTGAACCTTTCTTATGGGGTGGTGTCTTGCAACGCCTTTGTTGGTGATCTGTTCAAGAGATAAACCGAGTGATTTACCGCTTCACCCCAAAGATATTCTAGTAAATCTTGCCTTTAGGATGCTTCGGGTGGTACCTAGTATAATCTTGTTCCTCCTCTCTACCACCCTTTTTGTTACGGGGTGTATGGTGCCGTGAATTGATGGACAATTCTTTTCCTTTTTAGATAATCGTCCAAGACGTGCAAGATAAACCCCCCCTCTATTGTCAGTTCTGAGATATTTCACATCTTCTCTGGTTTCTTTTTCGAGTTTCTTGATCAAGTTTATAAGTAATGTGGATACTTGATCTTTCGTTTTCATTAAGAACGTCCACATGTACCGACTATGATCATCAACTACCAATAAGAAGTATTGGTTTCCTTCGTGGGTTCGTGGAGTGATGGGGCCGCATACATCAGCATATAGTAGTTGAAGAATGCTTTCTGCTTGATAGTGGTCTTGCTTTTGGAATGGTGTTCTTGTTTGCTTTCCCATTAAACATATTTCACATGGCTCCAATGGTTTATTAAAGTTTGGTACACCATTGGCACATCGCTGAAGTAGTTTCAAGGAATCAAGGTTAATGTGACCGAGTCGGTAGTGCCAAAGCCAAGCTTCGGTTTCTAACCTTGCCTGCAAACATACTGGGGATGGCATTTTAAGATTGATCTTATAAAGTCGATTTAGAGATCGGGGTACCTTCATTAGTAGGTTGTCATCAAATTCTAATTGTCGTAAGACACTGCTATGAACTATGATCTTGTATCTCGTTTCATCAAGTTGGCCAAGGCATATTGCTTTGTAGTAAGGGTATGTAGTATACATCTTTGAAGGTCTTTTGTTGCCCTATCCTTCCCTCCAAGAAAATTGTTCCTTGGCCTTTGATTTGGTCTTTTGAGTCATCACCAAACCTTACCCATCCGACCTTTGTTTGATCCAATTCGGTAAACCACCACCCTTGAATCCTCGTCATGTGATTACTTGCCCCATTGTCTAGGATCCATGTATCACATTCACTTGGATCTAAGGTGTATTTCTTCGGATCCATCCGATCTTCATTCAGGAACATGCTTCCTTTGTCTTCTATAGTTGTTTCCAACATATACAATGTTGGATTATCATCCTGAACTACGTTCGCCTCTCCATTCTTTTTCTTTGTGGGGCAGTTCGATGCAAAGTGACCTAGGGTATTGCATCGATAACACTTTAGTTTGGACCGATCTTTCTTTGGTTTTCCTTCTTGGTCTTTCTCTTTCCCTTTTTTCGACTTTGCACGATATTGAGTACGGTTATTAGAAGTTGCTCCTGACAACATTGGATTCTTCGCACTTTCTTGCTTCCTCTTAGCCTCCCATTGCTCGTACGTGAGAAGAAGTTGCTCGGTTTTACCCAGAAGTTCTTTCTCATCATATCCTATTCTTTCTTCATATGCAATCAATCGACCTACTATATCATCATATCCAACTGTTTTTTAAATCCACAACTTGCTCCAGGGATGCTACCATGTGTATGAACTTTCTGGGCATCCTATGCAAGATTTTTTTTACCATCTTCTCTGGTTGGATAGTTGTTCCTAGAGAAGCGGCTTTGGTTGCGATTCCAGAAATTTTTCCCACGAACTCCGCCATCGAACTTGGTTCCTTCATCTTAAGGTTTTCAAATTCCGCCATTAAGGTTTGCAGCCTTGCTTCTTTTACCCGGTCTGCCCCTTGATTTCTTGATTTTATAGCGTTCTATATCTTCTTAGCTGACTCAAGAACCCCGATTTACATCACTAGCTCCTCAGGCATTGAGTTTAGAAGTAAGGCAATGGCTATAGAATCCTTCTTCACGTCCACAGTCGTACCTGGATCAATTGTTTCCCACACTTTATGGATCTTGAATATCGCTTTCATCTTCATCGCCATACGGTGTAGTTGGTGCTGGTTAACGTCGGACATGGCAAGTTTGGTACCTACTCCTTAGGTGTTGTTGTTCGGTTGCCTTGAGTTTCAGCCATGTTTCCTTGTTGTCACCTGTTGTATGTCAACAGATTGTTGTTTGGATCTCTTCTCTCAATCTCGAATCCTAGTCAGGCTTGTGATTGTTGCTCTTGATCACAAGATTGACTCAACAGGTTTCAGTCGCTGTGTCTTCTTTAATCGTTCCCCGAGAACCCGTCACAAAGGATCACACCTATCTTTTAATGAACGTGCTGAACCTAGTCGGACTCAACCCTTGCACTATTAAAGGTCTTCGCTTCTAAGATTGATATCTCTTTTACCAGAATTAACCTAGTTGCTTTGATAAATTAAAAGACAATTGAGTATCAAGAGAATCAAAACTTGTTTCTGTATTTCAGAATGAATAAATAGGGTTATATATGCCTTCTATTTATAGAGTATCTTAAACTAGATAACTATCACTTTTAAGATAACTAACAAGAAATCTTATTTGACTCAAACTCTAATTCTAGGTAAAAAATACTAACTCAAAAACCTCCTAGGTAGCAAACATGACAATAATGATCTCACACTTTGCTTTACAATATTAATCTAACAGGTAACACTAGCCGTCACCGTTGCTTAAAAAGTATACTAAGTTACAAACCCATTGTTTCAAATATCATTTTCTTGTATTTATTTCAAGATTTTAAATTGAAGAACCACATCCACATGTTTCAAATCCTTGGGACCCTTGAAAATGTTGGATATAATTGAAATGGAGAGATATCTTGATCATCAAAGTCGATCTTTTTTACCGATTAAAGAACTCAAAAACAGGGATGATCTGTGAAGTTGCAGCAATTCCCCGATCACTATGGCTGCATCCCTGCAAAAAGATTGAATCCCCATGTTCAATCTCAGCTTCAATACTTACAAATCGAAACAAAAAATTCCCAGAAAGAATCAGAATTTCATCAAACAATTTCTCGCTTCACAAGCTCACCACTGTTCGTCTTCCTTCATTCTCCATCAAAGCTGCTGCTTCTGCAGGTTAAATTACCCACATTCATATGATCATTTCTCTTTCAATTCGACTCTGTTAAATGAAACAGATCATAATCGCATGTACCCATTTGGTTTTATACCGAAATGAACCTGTAATTGATCGTTTGTTGTGTTCATAATCATGGTTTTACAGTAGGAAATACAGAGTATGCCGAAGAACCCAATACAAATGTGAAATTTCAGACATCATTGGATCTTCCTGGTTGTTCTAATTCTTTATCTTTGATCGGAACAGGTTAATTGAAACCCCCAATTCATGATTTCCTTCATTGTTTCCATTTTTTGCACGAATTTAACACACACACTACTGCATTTATCTGCAGGATTTAGGGAGAAAGTGTTTGCAATAATTGGCGTTAAGGTCTATGCTGCGGGGCTATACTTAAACCCTGATATTTTGGATAATCTTGATCCGTGGAAAGGACGAACAGCAGCTGAAATCGAAGGCGATTCTTCGTTGTTTGATCTAATTTATCAAGGTGATTACACATTGCTGGTGTTTGTATACACTTTGTGTTCAATGATCAAGAGGTTAAGATTGATTTGCTTATATGATTTCTGATGATTTGCAGCTCCTCTTGAGAAATCATTGCAAATAGTTCTGGTTAGAGATATTGATGGGAAAACTTTCTGGGATGCATTAGATGATGCCATATCACCAAGAATCAAATCACCCGATTCGATTGACAGAACAGCCCTCTCCACATTTCGCAGTATCTTTCAGAATAGGCCGCTAAAAAACGGGACTTTCATATTCTTGACCTGGGTTGACCCGTCGAAAATGCTGGTTCGTTTAACCTTACTGATGTTTGTATACTTGTGTTTATATAACTTGTTATTTGATTAACACGATGACTTTTAAAACTCACATCCAAAGACACGTTGATTGTTGTTTTTGCTTGATGTATGATGGTTAAATGCGTTACAGTGATCTAAATGTGGCGTTCACAGGTTCACATATCGACTGAAGGGATACCATCTGCTGCAGAAGCTACAATCGAATCAGAAAATGTGGCATCTTCGCTCTTTGATGTGTTCTTTGGACGTGCCCCTGTTTCGCCTACCTTGAAATCTTCAATAAGCAATAGCTTGGCTTCATTCCTCAAGTAAAAGTCAGTTATTAGTTATCCGTTATCCGTTATGAGTATCTGTATCTGTAGCAACGGCTTGGCTTTGTGTATCAAATTCTTTTTAAGTTTTCTTGAATTAAAGTACTTGCATCTTGATGATCTAAAATGCTTCAAGAATAGTTGTGATTTGTGACCTAGATTCTGAGCTTATGATCGTACAAGGTTGTGGTTTGATCTTTTCAAGCATCTTTAGAACTTGTAACATGTTTGGTCTTTTGGATGACTGTTTCTAGGCACATTTATAAATACATGATTAATGTTATGATAACACCGTAAGGCCATTTGGCGTACTAAGGCTGATCGGCATTTTTTTTAATGTTTGATATTAGTAGGGCTAGTAGTTCCTCACTTGTTTATGACACGATTAAATCTGTTTAATAAAAAATACACTATGTAATTTATTTATCTTTTTAAAATAATTAAAATTAGGAGCTAGATCGCATCATTTCTCCTTCTTGGTCTGTTCAACATATAAAAGATATTATAGACAAAGAGATGAAGCACTTAAGCAAGTCATTTTCTTGTTTGATACTTGTATTAGTCGCATCATCTTTAATACGTTAAAGATGATAAAACATGTTTTGTCAGCCCTAAATTTTAAAGACTTCTCTTTTATCATTTATACACACCATCTTTCCTTCTAGATATACAAATAAAAGCGAGCTTGAATCGCCAACTTTTTTTGCCACCGACGTTAACAAAGTGAAACATGTGTTGCCCGTGCTGTTTTTGGTAGAACCAAGTTAATAGTGAAACTACTGACAAGTACCCACCTCGCTATATTGTTGTTAGGCATGGAAGCTTAAATATTTAAGGAATTCTTATGGGGGACTAGTGTTTCTTTAACTTTAGTCATAGTTTCAAAAGTCAAATGTAATACAGAAACGTTGTGTTTGTTTCTATGATCTTGCATATATGCAGATGACAACTCTCAAGATTCAAAACCCAGTAAAGGGAGAAAGTAAGAAATGCTTGTAAAATAACTGTAATCATATAAAGGTTGTATGAACTTTTGATAATACACCCATTGCTATTAAAATCATGATATTGTTTTTGTGATATTATGATATTGCATCATGTCGATTATGCAAAGGATACGCGATCCCATGTTTCACAGGATCATATGACCTTGTTTCGGTCTGAAGTATTAACCTTATTTTTTACTTCAACATTGTATTTAACTCATGGAAAAAATGTATGAAGAATTATTATACAAATCATAAGACCACATTAATGAAGATATAAAGAAAAAACAAGTGGACAAAAGCAAAACAACACCATCTGATTACCCCATATGAACAACACCAACCTCTCTCTGAGCCTGGGCCTGCATAAACTTTGCATCAAGTGCAATCAGTTCGCTTGACTTTGGTTGACCGTGTGCTTGCTTGTTATATGGGTTACTGTTGACCAACCCCGGGGCCAATTTCCTATCTGTTGACTTCTGTTGACCATTTGCTTGATCCTCATTGTTGCTTCTATATGCATAATGTGGCAAGAGACCAACCGTGTTTCTGTTTCTAACCATTACCCTGGGATCATACTCGTCTTTCATGTTTCCACTACCCTCTAATGGAAGAACTGGACCCGCTACTCTCCCTAATAATGTTTAAAAGAAAACAAGTTGTAAACACCCGAATATATACTAAAAATAATTGAACTATGCAGTTAATGTGAAAATATTACTTACCGTTGGGCATCCTTGGGGGTGGCCGAGAGACGGTTTTAAATATATTTCCAGTTGGACCTGCATCTCTGCCACCATGAGACGCGCTATCTGCCATTGGTCTGTTTTCAAATGAAACCAAACACTGCTGCAGCTTTGGAGCAGCCATGCTTGAAGAAACAGCAGACCTAAGTACATAAAATATAACAAAAAAATGAGTTTGTGATTTTGTTGCAAATAAATCCCTAACAGCATTTGCTAAAGGGCATACTAATAGAAGTAGAAAAGAACTTCAAACTGATTTACTACCAATTTCATAGCCGGCCTCGTTTTATCTGATTTTACTTATAAATTACTGATGTAGCGTAGCACTGGTTGATGTCAAGTGACCCGCCACTTAGATGTCATATATGCAAAAAATGCATACATGGAAGAATATAGTAAAAAATAGATTTATTGACAAGTTATGTGATTTAAAAATAACCATATATAGAAATATTTTAAAAGCCAATCAGATTCCACATGGCATATGTATACACCAATATGCCAAATAATATGTTATGTCAGCAAATTTTAAGGAACAGTGTAAACCTGAAACCTGTTCAACAAGTCAATAGTTGCGAAAGTTGGTAATTAATTGCAACTTGATTGCAAAAACCAGAAATAAAACTAAAAAGAATAAGTTGGTTTCTATTGTTAACCTAGTTTAAAATAAGTCGGTAATTATATGCACTCCTATTCATAGTGTAAAGCTCGTGTCCATTTTGCGTGATAGGTATAGAAAACATTTCAAAAAATGGCCAAATGCTTTAGAGAAGTGATATGATATCACTTTAAATTTGTTGTACCGTTCTTACCTTGGGAGCGAAACATGTTTCCTCTCTGGAGGAATAACAGGCCCGCTTTTCCCCGCATTTTCCTCAAGATGCGTAAACTGCCTCCTAATTTGGCCAATGGCACTACACATTTCAAAAAAGAATTAAAAAGAAAAAAACCTTCAGGACCAAAAGAGTCGGTAGGAGAAGAAAGTGAGAAACAATGAAATATTAAGAGTTACAAACCTAGGATAAAGGAAACTAGATTGATCATTGCCAGCCATGTAATCTTTAAGCAACTGAGGGTGGTATTCTAGAATCTCCAGGTATATTAGTTCCCTAATATCGTCTTTTGTGACTCTTCGTCTCTCAAACTCAAACTCCAATTTAGAAAATGGTTTACATGATGGCTCACGCTCAACTTTTGATACTCCTTTGAAGTACGGGTCAGCGAGGGCTTGTTGTGCAGTGGGTCGGTCTTTTGGGTCGAAGGCCAATAGGCGTTGCAATAGCTTAAGTGCCAATGGGTCGGCTTCTAGGAACTTCTCAGAGAATGATACTGGTTGCTTTCTATGCATGTTGGTCAAGTATTTTCTTGCTTTGTCATTACGAACCTGTATCAGGTTTAAGATTACCATATAAGGGGGTGTTTTAATGTGCATTTTGAAATTAATTATGTCAATACTGAATGATCATGATTAGAAAATCAGTTGTGATGAAATGTGATTGAAAAAGATAATCACCCATTTGAGTGTTAGGCAATTAAGATTATTTAATTTCATATATATGTTCTTCAGAAAGTTCAAATTTTCATATATCCTTCTAAATTTTATAATATGATGTTTACCCTTACAAAACACTAAAACTATCTTACTCGCCTACGTTATAGTAATTAAAATACAACCATTTACTAGTAACATTGAGATAATTCACAGCAATAACTTTCTTTTCCTACTCTTTATTCAGTGAAAGAGGCTGCAACACGATATCTTTGAGCAGTTTGAAGATTTATATGAAATTAATACTAAAACACACTAATTGGACATTCTTTTATTACTAAAGTAAAAAAATTTAAAAATAGCAATTTGTTCTCTATTAACTATAATAAATATTTTGTACAAATTAAGTGTCGGTGAATCTAAGAAAACCAGGAATCCAAGTCCTCAATCATCATCTTTTGTCACTATATATTGTGGCATTTAAATTGCAGTAAGATACTCAGTTTCATATTGCAATGAATTTGATAAAAGCATAGATAATGAATGTAACATACTCTAGAAATGGTATCTGATGATGGTGTCCCAAGAAGATCCGTAATAAGCTCCAACTGGTGAACCACACTTTTTCCAGGAAAAAGTGGCTTTCCGGTTAATACTTCAGCAAATATACATCCAATGCCCCAAATATCTACAGCAGGGGTATACTGCAATTAACAAAGAAAAAGAAAAGAAAAAATAATAAGGAATAATGAAAACCACAAGGATGAAAAGACCAACATAAGAATAAAACCAGCCGCAAATTGACACAGGCCCTGATACGTTTACCTGAAGGGAAGAAAACTCAACTTCCAAGAGAACTGAATAGATCCATTCAAGGACCTCAAATCTAAGCAATAAAGTGTGTTATTTTTAACTTTCTATGAGTACATGATCAATATACCCTAGGGGATTAATAATTCATACCTTTGAATAAAAAGATCCACATAGCTCAGGAGCCCTATACCATCTTGTTGCGACATAATCCTGCAATATTCAAAAAAGAAACACAGGAAACAATTTATTACATGTGCATTACAAAACAAGATGGGTAACAAGTCATTAATTATATAAATACTTACTGTCCAAAACATTGTTGTTGGTGTATCAGTAAATGCAACCCTTGCCAGTCCAAAATCACATATCTTGAGTTTGCAATTTGCATTTGCTAATATGTTCTTTGGTTTTAGATCTCGATGATACACATTTGCTGAATTCATACGATCTGCATCAGTTTTGGTTCCAAAATATATACTTAACCAGAAATAGCTATATTTAATGCTAAAAAAAGTTACCCGTATGCATATACTTCAAAGCTCGAAGCATTTGATAGAGGAAAAACCGATGGTGCTCATGTGTTAGGTCATCGTTAGCCTTTATGACTTGATGAAGATCAGATTCCATGAGTTCAAATACTACATATATATCTTTAAAATCCCTTTTTGACGGTGGCATCATAATACATTTAATTTCAACAATATCAGGATGACGTAAAAGCCTAAGAAGTTTGATCTCACGCAAAATTCGAATAGCATCCGATGAATGTTCAAAAATGTTGGTTATTTTCTTTATTGCAACTTTTTCACCAGTTTGTGTGTCGAGTGCGGCACAAACGACTCCATAGCTTCCTTTTCCTATAATTTCCAACACTTTGTATCGGTTTGATTCACCATATTCGGTGAAAAATTCCACCTCTTTTGAACTCTGCACCAAAACAGATCACAACCAACAATGTAAAAATTCATGAAAAAAAATTCAACTTACTGCAGAAACAAAGTATCAATCAGGATTCTCAATGAAACCAAAGCAAGATAAACAACCAATTTTCCAATCATTTTAATAAACCTATCTTTTTAGTTTATAGCAATTCCTCTTATCCAGAATTGAGCACACAAAGATAAAAAAATTTCCAATCATTTTGATAAACCTATCTTTATAGTTTATACCAATTCCTCTTATCCTGGATTTGAGCACACAAAGATCAAATCATTATTTAGTACAGAATTATACTTTGATCAAACAAAAGTAATATTCAAATTTCGAATTTAAACCTTTCAATCCAGAAGTTAGAAATCCCCTAATAAAGATTTGACCCAGAAGCAATAACAGCATCAAACTCATACAAAACCAACATGTTACTCAATGAAACAACAAACATCTATAATCTATATGACGTTCATGATTTCAGATCAAATATAGAATCAAACAGATAAGTTGAGAAAGTTAAGCTACAACCTTTCTTCGCCTATCTTGCTGCATCGTTAACCTCTAAGTATCTCTTTTTTTTTTGTTTTTTATCCCAGAAATGAGCTCTTAAAGATTAAATAATTAAATGGTACAGAATTATACTTTGATCAAACATATGCAACACTCAATCCCATGTTAATAAATAATACTCATACTTCAAAAGTAACCTTTCAATCCAGAAGTTAAAATTTCCCAAACAGAACAAACAAAGATTTGATCCACAAGCAACAACAGCATCAAACTCATACAAAACAATATGTTAATATATACGATGCTCATCATTTCAGCTCAAACACAGAATCAAACAGATAACAAGTTAAGAAAGTAGAAACCTTTCTTCGCCGATCTTGCTGCATCGTTAACCTCAAAGTATATATTTCTTGTTTCTTGAAACCAAATTGAAATCAAAGGGAATCCAACAAGTGGGTCGTGGGTAATAACCACAAGCTCATAAAATAATGAAGAAAATCACCCGCATTTGCCCCACCTACCGCGACTACGAATCACCAAACTGCAATCCTCAGATAAGTATTCAGCCACAAAGCATGCCACCACCACCAACTTACTCATCCGAATCTTGAAAACCCTAATCCTAAATTGGAGTCTGAAGCCACCAACACTACCTACTTAAACAAGATAATACCACATCGATACAACCAAAGAAAAAGCAAGAAGCTTTTGATGGTTTTGATGTCAAGATCTTCGGATGCGATAGGTGATTACAATGATGAATTGGTTGTTAGTAAAGTTGAATAAATAGGAGAAATGAAAGATGAAGTGGGTTGATGTTTATTGAGTTGGGTATGCTTATGGAGTACGGAGTTTGGTGATTTTGATTTTTGATTTTGAAGGGTTAACTTATCTTTTGGATTGGGTTTTCGTCTTCGTGTCTCCCCCATATATTAGGTGGCCCTTTAGAATAATATTATACTTTACTTCATTTGAAGTCCGTGTGGCGTGAAACATAATATTTAAGAGTATTCAGAATACGTTTTTTAAAATAATATGAGTGTATTTTTTATATTATATGATATGGTTATAATAAGTGGTTGTAAGTGAAATATATGAGGAATTTACTGTTTAATCTGTATTTTTAGGAATCACTGTTCAAAATCTTATAATATTTTTTAATATATTTTAAGTGATTGTGAGCGAATAAGAAAGAAAAAATAATGATAAAGTAGAAAGAGAGAAAGAAAAAGTAGTGATTTATAGTGTAATTATATGGATAAAGATGAATAATAGTTTGTAAATGCTCTAAGACTATCAACAACGCAGAGCCCTTAGCCCCTTCCCTACCGCCCTTCGAAAGGGTTGTGTTGTGCATGTCCATCCGTCCTTCACCCGTCCTTTGCCAAGGGCGCTCCATGGATGTATTTTGTGGGGGCCACACATAAATGTGTGTTGTTTTGTGTTCTTAATAGTTGTTTGTGGGAATGATGATGTTGAGGGTAAAAGTTGATTGTAGGAAGGATGTATGAATGTTATTAGAAAGCTGATGTGTCATACTGACTGGGACTGTTTGTGGGAAGGGCGGATTTTAGCGTTGGGGACAGTCTAAGAGTAGTAGGTTTTTATTTTTGATATAAGTACGTGTTTTATATTTTAAAGGATGGTTGTTAATCAGTGTGGGTGAATGAGCGAAAATAATTATGGGGATTGTATCGTGATTTCTAATATATGGGGAAACATAATACAACCTTTATAAATTTTTAATAATTTTTAATAATCATATTATTTTTATAATATGTTATTGTAAAGATTAATGAAGAGGCTGATGAAATCTAAACATCCAATGTCTATCCTGCATGCT
>BJCM01084678.1:0-18431 GCA_018326385.1 Flaveria bidentis
TACATACATACATACATACATACATACATACATACATACATACATACATACATACATACATACATACATACATACATACATACATACATACATACATACATACATACATAATATATATATATATATATATATACATACTTGCTCTGTTGCATGGATGATCTTTAAAATTATAAATTTGTGACGCTCATATAGTCTATTCTCAAATTATGATCATGCACGTCAAATATTACATAATATTTATTTACATCCACTTGTGACGTAGTAATACATATCGTGTATTGAAATTTGAAAACACAAACGCATACATTTGGAAAAAAAATGTATGCGTAAATAAACCATACATATATGTACACATGCACACAAGACATAAGTGAATAAAATTATATATACATGTGTGAATATGGGCGTTTCTAGTGGGTTAAAAGATAAGCCTTTGCTTTAGGGCTTCAATTTTATTGGGACCTCAAAAGGGGAGTTTTAGGGATTAGAGTTTTTGGCTTTGTGAAGATACACGAGTAGCCATGAGATTTAAGATTTACATATACAAAGAAAACAAAGAAAAGAGCTCCATTTCTGTTGCATAACATATATAATGATTGTGAAAGATGATTATTTTAGAATCACGTTGGTTTTTATTTGTATTTATGAAATATCATAGATCATAGATATGTTTGAATATCAAAAAATGCGAATTGTTTAGGGTTTTAGTCTAAACTTCTACAATAGATGTCATAGTCAAACCTTTTTCTATATTTGGTTTGATGCAAGAACAATATGTGATATATCGTGTGACGTGTGGATAAAGGTATGAACATGACTGCTCACCTTTATGTTGTAAGTTTGTGAATCACTTGTAGATATATCATATATGGTGTTCTCTTATATACAACAAATATAAATGTCTTACTAAATATCATAGGTTGAATCTAATTTAGATTATCTGGTTTTTCTTTATTATAGTTGTAAACTATACCTCGTTTAAATGTTAAATGGTCATCATGTTTTAAATTTAGTAATAAAGTTAAGTCTCTATTAATACTATAATCATTTTAAAAAAAACCTCAAACTCTACATTTTGTTTTAGGCCTAATAAAGATTTAGTCGCTCCCTAAATGAAAATTCTCATGTGTAGATGTGATGAGTGTGTAGAATTAACTAAATTTTATAAAAAGTTAAAATAAACAACTAGAGCTTAGATTCACAAGTTATTACTTCTATTATTTTTAAAAGCTGTTATTTTTCGCCTGGTACTTTTTATAATATTATTATATTATATATTGTACGGTATGTAAATATATATATTTTATATATGTGCATATATGATTTGAGGTATTTACTATTAGAATTTACTAAAAAGAGAAAAAAAGGCCGGTGATAAAAATTAAAAAATTACAAAAGCAATCTGGTTAATGTCCCAATAACATTTCACATGGAGCCACGTGCAGTGATATTGTTTGTTTCTTTGTATACCAACTGAAATCAACCTGAATGAATTATAGTTGGGCCAATATCGTAAAATTTTAAAACTTTAGGGTAAAATTGATAATAAAAAAAATAAAGGTACCATAGGGAAAAATTAATGTACTGAAGTGTGTTTATTGGGCGAATCCTGTGTGATCCCACGTGTGTTTGCCTAGATTTTTGCGCACAGGTAGGCAATATCATATTTATTTCATGAAATCTATCGGTATTTAAGGATCTAAATGGATATTGTATTTTACATTGTGTGATTAATTAATTTTTATTATCACATTAATGATATTTTAGTAATAAAAAGGCTTGTCTAATTTAGGTTTTAAGAATGTATAAGTTTTGGTACATATACATGGATCTAAGCGGCTATTTTGCAATTAATAAATGATTAAGTGTTGAATTAATAAGATATCTGAATCATTAAGAGATCTGAGCCATTAAGAGTTAGTATACCGTTTAACTATTTAAATGCAAATATCTTACCAATTCAGATAAGAGGTCTTAATCATCCAGTATTAGACATTTTAATCATTCAGCATTAGTATAATACTTAACCATTCAAAAGTAGATGTTTGAACCATTCAAACATTTGCTCGCGAAATAAACAATCTGAACTATTAAATGTTAAACCATTCAGACATCTAAACCATTAAGAGGCTGATTCAGTGCTATCAAATAACCCCTAAGTCGAGCTATTAATGGTAAAGTTGATTTTGATCTTATATCATAACATCATGAAAGGTTACGTACATTTAGTATCTTAACACATATTAAACTATAATATACCAGATCAGTGAAAACACAAATTGTGAAACTTAATCAGATGAATCATGCAATCCACCAAACGACGAGGATATAATACAATTAAATATATTTGTAGTCTTGTTGTCATTTATGTATCTATATGACCTAGTCAAAATTCACAAATAACGATTTCTAAAATCTGTTAGCATAATGAAGGAATTCAATAAAGATAATTATAATATTTCTATTGTCACTACCACCGTAAGTGACATCTTTACTGTCATCACTTGGTTGCTGCTGTCGTTGGTATCATCACTCAGTGACGGAGCTTGAACTATTTCGTATGGAAAGCGGGGGTGAAATTAATTTTTTAAGGGGGGCGAACTCGATATTTATATAAAAATTTACACTACCGAACAAAAAAATTACACTTTCGGGCTAAAAATTAACACTACGGACGAAAAATAGAGGAGACCCCCCCCCCATTATAATATTTCTATTGTCACTACCACCGTAAGTGACATCTTTACTGTCATCACTGTCTTGGTTGTTGCTGTCGCTGGTATCATCACTCAGTGACGGAGCTTGAACTATTTCGTATGAAGAGCGGGTGCGAAATTAATTTTTTTAAGTGGGGCGAACTCGATATTTATATAAAAATTTACACTACCGAACCAAAAAATTACACTTTCGGGCTAAAAATTAACGCTATGGACGAAAAAATAGAGACCCCCCAATTATAATATTTCTATTGTCACTACCACCGTAAGTGACATCTTTACTGTCATCACTGTCTTGGTTGCTGCTGTCGCTGGTATCATCACTCAGTGACGGACCTTGAACTATTTCGTATGAAGAGCGGGGGCGAAATTAATTTTTTTAAGGAGGGCGAACTCGATATTTATATAAAAATTTACACTACCGAACCAAAAAATTACACTTTCGGGCTAAAAATTAACACTACGGACGAAAAAATAGAGAAGACCCCCCCTCTGTAATCACTACCACTACTGTTAGTTGTTACCACCATCAAACACTGATTTTAATTTCACTTGCAGGTTTACAGGATTTATTGTCAATAAAATTATATGCTATAATTCATATGTCAAATTTCTATTTTTGATAAATTATGTCCCCTTTAGTTAATAATCATGTGAAACAAACATCCCTCAAGATCTTCTTTCAAGAGGTTATAAATTACCTAAAACCTCACCTTATCCGTTTACTCAATTTAAGATTTAAGATATATTATATAATATTAAAATTTGCATAGATAGTATTCTTGAGTTTGTTGAACTTAGAATCTTGAAATTGTTTGGAAATAAATTTGATTGATAGAATTGACTTCAATCTTTTAATATTCCAAAGATTGTTTCTGAGAAGAGTTTGAGGTCGAATTTCATATAACGAGAGTTTAACCTCGTAAATGCTAACAATTTAAGTTTATAAATGTTCTCAAAACACGACAATTGATGAGTAATACATGGATGAGAATGTATTCATGGAATACAAAACTGACTTCATATCAAATCTATGATATTATATATTTTGTTGTAATTGAATTGACTAGTTGATCAATATGATCATAATATGTATTAAACAAGTCAAGGAGGCAGGAGTACACACTTGTTTGAATTTATTATGTCATCGATACTAGTATCTTCTTAAGGGTGAAGTCCTTAAACAATGGTGGTTGCAAAGGAGCAACACCCCCTTGGCGTGGGTCCAAGGGGCAGTAACCCCTGGCTGGATAGAACAAAAAAATTGCCCTTGACAGTTAACCAGATCCTGTAAAAATGTAAATTTGAAATATAATCGATACTTTTCTATTTTCTGATTCAAGAAACTCTCTCATCAATTCATATATCGTTTTTAATTTCTAAGTTTTATCCGATTAAAATTTTGAATGGAACCCCAAGAAGGTTCAGTCTTGAATCAATTCTACAACAATCCTCGCTTTTTTTTTATTTTCTCAACAACTATGGAGTGTTTGTGATAGCGTTTAGAACGTGTTTTTAAAAACCATGTGTTATTAATATATTTTCACTTCAATTATATAGCAAGTTTTATATAATTTATCAGACACTATTATTTAGGTTTTATAACAACGATAATAACATAATCCACCAAAATATACCACACGATCAACCTGGGGACACACCCAAACAACTCGCATTAAACCTGCATCAGCCAAAGATGGTTTCTCCTCACATCAACCATCATATTTTATTTAAATATTTAGGGTTTTAAAATCAGATTATAATCATGAATACAGTTTTAAAAAGTGATTATATATGAATATTAATTTAGAACTATATTTATATAAATATTAAACTTTATAATTTTGAAAAAAATTATTTAAAAACCCACATAAACTTTATTTACAAAATATACAGCTTACAATGTCCTAACACACAAAAGAGATACTTAGCAGAGTTCTCGACCTATTAACCCCTTGCAGGTGAATCATTAACGAATTTTGAGAGTTAAAGAAAGAAAATAATTTTATGTAAATCTTGTAATAACTGGTTCGTGCGGTTAAAAAGTAATACCAAACATAGCAACAAGCCAAGATTCATATGTAACTAAGAGTGTAAACGAGTCAAGCCGGCTCGCAAGCCGCTTGAGACCAATTTGAATCGAGTCGAGCTTAAACGAACTCGAGCTAGCTCGCAAGCCCTAAACGAGCTTTTTGTTCATATAACACTTTAACATATTAAATATATTTTTATATAAATAATAGTAATTATATATAAAATTATGATTAAAATAATTTAAAAAAATACAATATGTAAAGAACAAATATAAAATAAGTATAAACAAATACAAATTTAACAATTTATTAATAAACGAGACAATCATCAGCTGTGCTCGAGCTTTAAGAACTAAACTATAAATGAGCTCGAGCTCGAGCTTTATACAGTTGAAATGAACCAATCTCGAGTCTAAGCGAGCTCAAGCCTGAGCTAGCTCATGCTCGACTCAACTCGACTCGTTTACACACTTGTACGTAACAATATAGATTGCTTCTTGGATGATGATCCTATGTGCTAGTTTGATGAATTGGGTCAAGTGAACTATAGGAAAGGTCAACCAACAAGCATTCATCAACATAGCCCCTACATCAAGCAAACTTTTGGAATACCTTCACCCACAAGGAAACACAAACCCTAACCTCTAACGTTACTTTCATCAACACCATACATGAACACATATGCGTACAAACACACATATATATACAGCCATTTACCTTTTGTGAATACATACAAAGCACCTGTCTCTTTCGCTAACACTTCGATTCAAGATCAAATATTTTACACATCCGGAAAATGGCAAAGAGAAGAAGGGGTGGTAGGGTTAACCCCAACCATCCACCACGGCTTATCATTAACCGCGTGTACGAACAGTTTAAACCCATGTCTGAATGGAGACAAGAAGATGATCACGAAAAGCTTCTTGTGTATCTCCCTGGTAGAATCATCAACTTCATATGACTTTGATAAGTTAAATTACAGTTTTTTTAAATAAAATTATGATTGAATTTGTATTTTGTAATATATGCAGGTTTTCAAAGAGAGTATATTGAGGTTACTATAGAAAGATCAAATGTTGTTAGAGTCCGTGGGGAACGTTTGGTGTCAGAAAACAAATGGAGTCGGTTTCAGGAAGATTACCAAGTTCCTGAAAGCAGCGACATGAAAGGTATTCGTGCCGAATTCGATGGAGGAATACTAACAATTACAATGCGTAGAAAGATTGTCAGTGGTGCACCACCACTGCCCGCCACCACAACCACAGCTCGGGTTGCGGAACCACCACAAGAGCCTAAAGAGGAACCGAAGGAAAAGAAAGCTGATAAACCTAATAGAGCTGAACAACCACGGGAGCCTAAAGAGGAACTAAAGGAAAAGAAACCACATAAACCTAAAGGAGAAGAACCACCACAGGAGTCGAAGAAGGAACCTAAGGAAAAGAAACCAGACATACCTAAAAGAGAAGAACCACGACGGGAGCCTAAAGAGGAACCGAAGGAAAAGAAAGAATATATACCTCAAACGACTCATTTAGAGGACAACACTTCGCCACCACAACCAAAGCCAACACCTTCATCTACACCAACCAAACAACCACCAACAGAACCTACACCACAAGCAAAGGAAGCCGTGAAACTCAGACATGATATTGTTAATAAGCCGAGTGTTGGTGAAAAGACAGATTTGCCCAAAGGAAAAGGAAAAGAAGCAGTACTCAAAGAGGAGACGAAGAGAGATCTCGAGGGTACTAAGGGAAAACCAAGTGAACCTGGAATAGTTGGTGGCGGTTTACGGGGCGTACTTGCAAGGAGAGGGATGATCACCGAAGATAGGAAGCTGCTGGTAAATGTTGGTGTGGGTATTCTAATAATTGCAGCACTTGGGCTTTATGTGTCCTACACTATTGGGCTCATTGGCAAAGGGAAATGATTTGGGCACTTGTTGTAACGTTGTGAATTTGTGGCTGCTGTAACAATTTAGGACCTCTCAAATTCTAACATATTAATGTAACATTCAATATATAAAAGCATAATGTCCAAGCAAGTACTTTATATCCTTAAATTAATTCGTTATATCCTTAAATCGTTTCGCCTTTGAATTATTTATGAATTGCAACCAAAGACTGCATACTCCGAGTACTGGTTCAGGCGGTCTAGACTCGGGTTTCCCATACCCCTATCTTAGCTAGGCTTTGACATCAAACCATGGTCCCACACCTAACAGGGTCCCAAATCTTTACACCAATCACTAGATCAAACATGGTCAATCTTCTTTCCTAGGTCTTTTCATCTCTATAGCATTTTTGTTTTGAATGGTAAATCTACCCTACTGGCTACTGCTACTACAATTACACCAAATTCACTAGTAACAATATGAGCAGGTCAAACGTAATATGAGAAGTAACATGTCAAAACAGATCAAATTCACTACCTAAATTTTATAAAACTAATATTTCAAATACGATTATAAAACGTAAACCATTTAAATAATAATATAACTTATTTGAATAAAATGATGTTATGCAAACATTTAATAGTCAGTCTATGCAAGCAGGGACAAATCTGAGTTGAGGTGTTAAAATGCAAAGGGTTTAAAAAAGTGTAGAAAATTTGCATGAGTTACATGACACAAGAATTTATGATGATGATTTAAGAACTTAAATGGCCAAACCAGGTTTCGTGTATTCACACTCCTTCAAACGAGAAGGATAAAATCCTGAATAGCCCATCTGGATTATCAGCGTGTACCTGAAAACAAAATCATATTGTCGGTAATTATACAAGCAGCAGTGGATTTGAAAAGAGACTACCATGTGTGTGCGTGTGTGTGAGAAACATGGTATCCTAAAACACTCTAGATGGTGATAGGTTCTATAAAAGTACAGTCATCGCCCATGATACAAGTGACTTGGTTAAAAGTTAAGACGTTATAAACAGATCACTGATATCGTGAGCTACAATAGATTGCAATTCAATCGTAATAAATATTCATGTGGATACTTTAATTTCTTTTTTATATCGACATATTTACAAACATTTTGTAAGATGAGCGAAATTGACTCTGAAGTCTGAACAACTAAACTAACAGGTACACCTGATAAAATCAACCAATATGAAAAGCAAGCAACCATTTAGGGGTTGAATGGATGATAACATTACAAACAGATAATTATCAATGTTCAGACGAGTCATAAAAACATAGTTATGCATTACTAATTACTAATTTAGCAAGGTTTAGTTGTAACCATAATGCTCATCTATTGAACATACGCAATATTAACATTATATTAAAGATTGATTTATTATGATTAACATGCAGTAGGAAAATAAAATTTCAAACATGGAAACATACCCAGTGGCCGGCATCTTCTAGAACATGCATTTCAACTCCACCACCCTCCTGAGAAGCTTGCTCCTCAGCAGCATGAATCCTCTGCAGATCTCCAAGGGCCCATCTGTGCAAGCTTCTTTCCGCTTTTAGAAAATTTACATGTACACCTCGAGGTAAATCTTCCACTACGTTCCTGCATCCAATCAACTTATAATTAAGACAATTATTCAGTTACGATCTTCTTTTGGAAGATGATACTTGAATTAGATAGAGAAAGATATGTACAATCAAGTAAAGTACCATAAATTTGTATATTCATAAGATTGATACATTTCAGCAATTCCATCAAGGTTAAATATCCAAGAAAATCCAGAAGATGAATTAGAAGGGTTAGTTGGCCGAAGATTTGTAACGACCCACTGCAGTTAGAAGCCAAAAATGAAAAATACATTACATATATGGTTTGGAATTTAAACAAGTCCAAAAACAATATCAACCAGAATATCAAGATACCACAAAACCAGAAGAAATATCATTTGCGAAGACCCACTGCAATATACATGCTCAAGTTATCCTATATTCTCTTGGGCATCTCCTAGATGTCAAAATAGACATAAAAATGGTGTGTATTTATATACTAACACGTATATGTACGGAGATAGAGAGAGAGACTAAGGATCAAGAGAGCACACCACCATTTTTGTGAGAACACCAGGTGAGAATGCATCCACAATCATGAATATTGTGAACCCTCAAAACCTTATTTTGTTAATAGAACCTTCACAACATTTTTTGTTGTAGAGGTTTCATGAATACCTTTTTTTACAAAACAGACTTTCACAGCATATTTAGTTTGTTAAAACTAATGTATTGCAGAAAAATTGTTTAACAGTGTTCTGAATGTGTAAAGCATGTTTTGAGGGTTCACAATATTATGCAGGTAGTGAGAATATACATTCATGTAAGAAAAATATATTATAATGTTATAAAGGCCTTTCATCTTTACATGTAAAATTTCAATCTCATTACTAAAAAGAAAACAAAAAAAAAAAAAAAAAAAAAAAAAAAAAAAACTTGATAATAAAACACAAGAATTTCTCTCAAAAGATCTACCTGTGCTACATCGTTTGAAAACCCCTCCCGTACAAGAGCATTCATGACTTCCCTTTTTGATATGACCTTTCTTGAAAAAAGGCAATAGAAAAGTTAACAATGTAGGAGTTCACTAGAGGATAGTCATGTAAACACAAGCATGGATCTGCATAAGAATGTGAGCATTGAACAACAGAGTAATATATTAGCTTAACCAGAAAGAGTCTTCGTTCGACACACCTCATTTGGAAATGCCTTAAGGAAATTGATCAATTCAGCAGGATGATCATCTCCATCTCTACCTGCTCGAACTTTTCCAGGTGTAGCATCTAAAACCCAAACCTTAAGAAACAATAAACAAAAACCTAGTAAGTACAGAATCTAAGTGAAGATACAAACTTGCCCACACATTTTTACATTTTATTGCCATACATAGACATCTGGCCTTACCCTAACAGGTCGTGCAAGGGGCTTTGCAGCTTGTTCAACCATGCTCAGTGCAACTAGATAATAAAATAGTTCTGTTAATGTTACGGTAGCATAGTGGCAAAGAAAATGTGAGAACTTGCAAGGTCGTAATTATGTTTGTGTGACCTTTTCCTCCAAAGCTGTGACCAATTATGACTCGTGGTGTCACTCGAAGATGACGAAGCTATTCCAGATGAAACAAGAGAGATAAAAGTCAATCTAAACGTTCTTTCAATAAATAAATAGGAGATTCATCTAAGAAGTATGTCTTCATACTAACTTCAGCTCATAAAACAATTGTGTGTAAGGATAGCTCATAACCAAGACAATTGATTTTTCATGGTAAATAAATCTTAGTATATACAATACACCCAGTTTCTCAGACAGTTTTAGGGTAAGAATTTGGGTGTGCACACACATATATATGATGTCAAAACTACAAAGAGTGCTCACCAGCTTTAGGACATCAAGAGCGGTTGAGGCAACAGTATGAGGTCCTGTCTTCATGAGAGATGCTGAATCACCATGACAACGCAGGTCAACCAAAAGAAACTGTAAACAAAAAAAATAAAGTAGATATAAAGCATGGCTTTGTACTCTTTACTTAAGGCTTGTTAAATTAAAGGCTGAAAAAGAAGTATGGAAAAATGGTGACTTCGGTGTTAACATTGATAATTTCTAGAGATGACAAACGAGTATGGGAAATGGTGCCTTCCGTGTTAACATTGATAATTTTTAGAGATGAGAAATGAGTATGGGAAAATGTTAATTAAGTTTTGTTTTACTGCTAACGGGTCAAATCCGTAAAACTAAAGAAAAAATAGCTGATATTCAATTAGAATTTGCCCGCACTTTGATTGTTTTCTGCCTTCCTTCTTGTTAGACCTATTTTGTGCATTGATTGCACGCAAAGCACGTGATAGCACGTGCTTCAGGCACACGTGATAGTATGTGCATCGGTGCATGTACATATTTCTCCTTCTATGTACTCGTTAAAAAGCGTAAGCTATTAGAATGACAACCAACAATTATGTCAAGAACTAATACAATTTTAACTAGTTGCTCAAGCAAACTATAGGGACTGGTCTGACATTTATCATATTACCTGTTCACCAAATTTCAGGTGTCTTATAAGTTTATTTCTAACTTCAAAGTAGTAACAAAGTTTGGTTGTACAGAATTTACCATAATAAATTGGAGCTGAAAACAATAACTGTTGCTTTGAGTCTATAATAACTACTATGTAAGTCATTTCCAGAATTAGAGTAGGTAGCAATTGTAGGATGGACAATGACTTACCTGCCAGTTTGGAAATTCCTTCGCTAATCTCCGAGCAAAGGTTCCTAATATACACAATAAAGAGCATAAATCAGATTTCATACCAGGCTTGGGTAGATCTTAAGATAAAACTAGAAAATTTCTGGCCAAATGTTAGAAATTCCTATTAATCCCGATTGAATCGCTAGTCTATAACCCCACCGCCCAACTAGACCTAGTGATTTTTACAACCATGCTAGAACCCACAACCTTTTAATTATGGGGTACTACTTCCCAGAAACTTCTCTTTTCTTCCAATGAAGCAGAGCTTGGTCATATTAGCCTTAGCACATTAGCCAAGGTTAAAAAGGTAAATAAAAAAATAAATAAGAAAACAAAGAAAGAAAGAGAAACAGAACATAAAAAAGATGGAGGTAACTAAAGATCTGTGTATAGCCATATATCATAATGATCTACAACCCCTGTTGCTAAACCAGTGATTACCCTTATGCTATTTACATATCTTCCTACAGCCTGCATCACTCATATATCAAATTTAACCTGCTTTCTTCAAGCTATCATCAACTGAACTTTGGGCAGAATCATCTATGACATTTGCATAGGTAGCAATTTAGACCCATTTACTTATAATTGGATCAATTTGGTCATGTTCTATCTCTAATGAATCAAAAGGCAGAAGCTACAGGAGTTAAGTAGAAAATGAGTCAACTGGCCAAAAGTCACCATCCATAGTGTTTCAAATGGATTAAAACCTAAATCGCTATATTATAAATAGCCAACAAAACATAGCCCAAGGTATACAAGTCCCACAATGGTTGTGGGTTCAAACCTCATCACAAGCGTGAGTCATATGTGAGTTATTTGTCATAGAAAAAGTTGGATTATCGTTGTAATAATAATACAATAATACAATATAGTTTTTGTTTATTTATCTATAAAGTTTAAAAGAAAATGAATGAAAAATGCATGTGGGTTGGATCAATCCTGACCCAACCCACCCATTTCACCAACTCCAGACATTTGAACTGGATTAATGTAGTACAATCCGTATGAGAGTAATAAAAGAGACGGCATACACAACTAAAGACAGATGTCCACGTCTTGTGTTATCTTTCTATCACTCAATTTGAGTAAAACACTAGCATGACTATGTTACGAAAATACATTTACCTACCCCAGTTCTTCCTGCTACCTAAAATGCCATGCAAAAGAACAGCTGTTGGTGGGCATGGTACTGATCTGTCTGCAATGTAACTCCATCTAACCTGTGCAAAGAATGTGATATGCAAAATCAAAAACAAGCATAAAGCCAAAGAGAAAATCAAAACATCAGTGAGATTCTTTTATATGTTCTTACATATAATTAATGTCAAGGAGAAAACATCGAGACCTCAAAAATTACATACAAGGACAGCTTAACCCGAGTTGTTAGTTATTGTAACAATGAAAATAAATCATTACCAAATAACTCTTAAAGTATGCACGCAACGTCATTAATATCATATATATAATTTGTCTAAATAGATGAAGTACATGAATAATCTCTTAAACATAATTCTATTGGTTGATATCACTCATCGCCTAAACCAATAGTATACTATTGAAAATATCAAAAACCTTATGCTCTTAAGATGCTACTAATTAGTAATTACCAAGCAGGTTGTTAAGTATCCCTTAATATTTTGGACTATGTGTAAGGAGATAAGTTTGGTCATTAAGATGGAAAACACATATGAGTCTTGGAGAAATCAACATTACAAGATTTTTCATATGTATTTATTCACCTAGAGGACACAAGATAGGGTGTGATAAATCTTATTTGGGGGTTCTTGAGTAGTAAAGTCACAAGCAACGTACGTTGATGATATTAAAGAAAATCGGAGTTTGTGTGAACATTAAACAAGCATGAAAACATAAACTGATACACCGACAAAGTGACACACAACTGTTTGCCTATTACCATCAGGCAGTTCCAAGCCCTGGCATTGAGCCCGTCTTTCTTCTCTAGTTATAGATCAGTTTAGAAATACAATGTAATAGGTCGCAGAGTATGCTTTTCATCATTGGTATAGGATGGACTGATGAGACTATGTAGGATGGTAATGCAAATTCACAGATATAGATGAACACTTTGGAATCCACAGGTTTTAGATTAAACCAAAGATCAAAATAGAAAATAAAATGTGCAACTTTAATGATATCTATGAATTGATATTACGATAAGGATACTCATGAAGTCAAGAACTAGTTAAGAAATATATATCATTTGTCATCTAAGATCAGTACAAGGAAAGATGATTGAGGATTTAGTTATAGGAGAAGAGCATGGTGATTGAGATGGCAAAGCCTCAAGAGTTGTATTTGATCGAGAAGTCCATTTAAAAATGAAACATGAATTTGCAAAACAATAGTAAGAGTGTATGAAACTACTACTGTACTATAACCTGCTATGATTTGAGAGACAGTTTTGCGCAACCAAAAGTAAATGTTTACATAAACTGAGGTTAGCAAAAATATGATAATTAGATACAAGCGAGGCAACAAAACAAGATATGGACTTAGAAATGAATATATGATAGGAAAATTAATGCCAGTCGGTTCTCCTCGATAAGGACAAAAAGACATACTCATATCTTCTCCTAATAAGGCCACTTTCTCAGCTAAAAATGAATGGCATAGAAGATTGGAGACACTAACATTATCAAACACTCTATTACCACTGTTCTAGACATGTGCCTATATTGTTGAGTAAAGCATATAAAGAACAATATCATAGTTACAGCAATAAGAAGATTTAGAAGTTAATAATTAATAGAACTTACAAGAGGTCCTTGAACAAGATCATATGCCTGCAAAAGAATTAAGCAATAGTGTTAATGTACTTGCAACAAATACCTTCACCGAGATGTGTAAATCAACTCTTTCACAAGGCATAAGCATTACCAATATATCAGAGGGCGTTATTATAACATTCTGCCTACCAAAACTCTCATTTACTAATGTCATTTGAATGTTTGGCCTTGTGTTTCGCCTCCTTGATTGACCCTTAGCTGACAGCTGGATGCATAATGTCCCACTCTACAGCTAGGAAACAGAAGTTATAAATTCCAAAAGGCAATAGCTGTAGATAGTATTAAGACCATACTATATGAATCATAAAATCATATAGACTAGGTAAAAAGTCAAAGACTTACATCTATATGAAATATCAGTACAGTGACAACACACATATAAAGCACAATATAATATTATTGGTCCTCACTCCTCAGTCCCAAATCCCAATTTAACTGCGTGTATAACTTACAAAATTTGCTAAACTCAAACAACGAACGTAATATCCGGACTTTCATATAACCATATGTCTATATGTAATAACTCAATATCACAAATATCTTATTGATCAAGCATAGGTATTGAATATTATACAATCTAAATCCTAGTCTAGCTTTCCTTCTTAGATCAAGACCACTATACCCCTCCACTATAGTAACCAAACTTCTAGATCCCATTTAATCAATTTACTAATCCTTTCTCAAATTCAGTAAACCATCTCACAACCATTAAATCTTCCCAAACAAGCAATCAAAAGATTGAATACGGTATTGCAATATTCTCCTCAACAAAGTCAAAATCATATCACACTAGGTCTGCAAACCTAATCTACATAGTACATACTAACTTCCTCAAACAGAAATAATCAGAAAGCACTTCAAAACTATAACTGCCTAGATAAATCCGTAACAAAATCGTAGGGTTTTGAATACGGTAGCGTTACTACTTACTAGCGTATCAATTTGTAACAAATTCCTAGGCTTTAAACACCAAAACTCCACAACAACTCACAAACAACAATACATTTCACTATCTCAGTGCATTATCATTATTAGTCTACCGGAGTACCTTTAATATCCTTAAACTATTCAGCACCGGAAAAGGCGTGAAACACGACCTAATTCCGACCGATGACGCTTCACTGTACCGTCGGCAGGCTGTGATATTCAAAGTCGCTGCCGACATTTCAAAATTTGATGATGATCGTTATAGTGATTGATGGAGGTTGTTTTTTGGCTTCTGATCTGTGAGAATTAGGGGTTAATGCAAGGGGTAATGAGAGGATTGAGTGATTGGTGGAGGATATTATGGAGGATTTTGGTGAAGAAGGTGATTGACAGAGGGATTCAAGTGGACGGAGGTATCGAAGAAAGGTGGAGGCGACCGTTGAACGTGTGGCTTCGAGTACGAGTTTTCTCGTGTTGTAGTGTCGCTTTGTGGTTAAAATGCTCAAAAACCGTGAAGAATGAAGACTCGAGTCTTCTGAGATCAAAATCAGGCTAAACTAGTATTAAGATTTTCGACAAATTGTTGCGGTGGGTGCGTAAAATTAAGTTGGATAACATTAATTTTATACTATCATAAGTCATCATCAACGTCGAAAAAACTTGTATAAAAAATTAAATACAAAAATAAAAGGTCAAACGATAAGTATATATAAAAACGTTGAACTAGACGCGTAAAATGTAAAGCACTAAAGAAATAGTCGTAACAACTTTGAACCACGCACGTTGAAATAGGATCGTGAAATGGAAAAAAAATAGTCGTAACAACTTTGAACCACGCACGCACTTTACGGCATGTTAACTATTAAAATTCAAACCAGAGATGTAAAATTAAAAAATTCGAAAAATATGAAAAGTATGAGGATCAAAGTTGAAAGTGAAATTTCATAAGGGTTAACTTGTAAAATATAAAAAGTATCTGGGTTAAAATATAATTTTATAATAAAGGGAAAAACAAAAATTATATGTACAACTTTTATTATTTATGGTATAAAAATTTATGCAAATTTACGTTAACAATTATTTATATTTGAGTTTCAAGGTACGAGTAATTTAATAGTATGAACTTTCTATGATTTTTTTTATTTCGAGTATAAATAATATAAATATCATAAATATAAAGTAGGTGCGTTTTGATATTAGTCGTTGTCATTGTATGAATACGGTATTACGTAAGTTTTAAGTATGAACATATGGTGCTAATAAGCCTCTAGTTTGTTAAATTGAAGAAAATAGTGAAAAGCATTGTTTTGAAAACCGGATCGGACCGGCCGGTCCGACCGGTTGAACTGGGAACCGGACTCCAATCTAGTACGGTTCGGTGCTTAAAACCGTTTTCGCATTGAATCAGTGGTCGGACCAGTCGAACCGGTAACCGGACCGGATGAATCGAGGGTCGAACCGGTTAAACCCGGGGTTGGACCGGGCGAACCGGTTTTTCATAAATATCTTTTATTTATAAAATAATTATAATTTTATCCGGTTCTTATATCCGATCCGACCAGTGAACCAGTAGGATGTCTAGTTCATTGTCCGATCCGGTCCTGAAAACATTGGCGAAAAGTGAAAATAATATGTTGATTATTACAACCACGAGTACGACGTGAACCACTGAAAAACAACGTTCTTTATGCTCGTGAGGTTAAATATGATTATTCTTCTAAACCGAGTAGCAGAACGCTAAAGTTGATTCACATTCTTAACCTCATGAGGTTGAATATGGATAAAAAAATGTTTCAATTCACATCTCAAGGTCACTACTTTGATTACCCTTTTATCATTTAGTGTTTCTATTTGTTGAAGTGTTATATAAATTATCGAATTCATGTTGAGCTACTACTTGATCTGAAGCCGTTGATGCCTAGACATTTGATGTTAAATCTTATTTAAAGGATAAGCATTATAAGTGTTTTGAAGAGACTGGTGAAATCATTGTTTGATTGTCCAAACATAAATCGCATCGAATTTTAACGTAAACGACACCTATACATGGGCTTGATACAACAACACAAGTAAAATACACAAATAAGTTAATTAAACATTTGTTATTTCTATTTTCATATGTTTCGGGATTTCATCATTGTCGCAAACATTCGGGTAGTCTTTTTAGAATAAAGTGTTTTGCCATTACACGATTTTTTTTCGCGTGATTGAATATGACTATTCTTTGAAACCGAGTAGAATAACTCTAAAATTTATTCAAATTCTTAACCTCACAAGGCTGGATATAGATTAAAAAATGTTTAAATTCACCACATGAGGTCGCTCTTTGATTACCCTTTTATCATTTAGTGTTCTTCTTTGTTGAATTGTTATATAAATTACCAAGTTAATGTTGAGCTACTACTTGTTCCGAAGTCATTGATTCATGGACGTTTGATGTTAAATCGTATTTTAAAAGACAATCATTAGACATGTTTCGAAGAGAGCGGTGAAATCGTGGTTCGATATTACTTGCAAGTTTAGTGTTTTGATTATCCAAACCTGAATCAAATATTAATTTCTCAGTTAAATTTCAATGTCGACGACACCTAGACATGAGCTCCATACAATAACACAAGTAAAATGCACAAATAAGTCATCAAAACAAAATTTCATGTGTTTTAATTTTTCATCATTGTTGCAAATGTTTGGGTGGTCTTGTTAGGATAAAGTGTTTAGCCATAAAATCGTAACACCACCGACAACATTGACCATAAACATTCGGAGTGGTCTTTTATGATAAAGTCTAAGTCCATTTGTTTGTGTTGTTCATTAAATAGTTAATGTTTTCACGATAATTAAGCCGAACTTAATATTTATCCCATATAAGACAAAACTTTTTGTGTGTAAGTTAGGTTTTATGATCGAGTTCGACTTAAGTATTGGTGTTTAACTTCTCAATCTTATTGAGAAGCTATTATTGTGATGATGAAAATGCAACCAATTTCTTACCTTTCTAGTTGGTGTTTTCAACTCTACAAAATTGTTTGTCTAATCGACATGAACACCGAGATTAGCGTGAGGAAATTAAGCATATGAGACCGTAGTATCGTTGCTGTCACATCCCGACCGACGGCGGAATCATCAAGGCGGACGAATGGAAGACGATTGATCATAGCACATGGAACTAATTAAGTTGAAATAATATTAAATGTCATTATTCAATAAACATTACAAGACAAATAAAATAATAACAAAACAATCAAAATACAACAAAAAACATAAGTCTTTCAATTTAAACTAGCTCCAAGTCCTATATGAGCACAAGAAGATCTTCAAGAAGTAAACCTGAAACATGATAAAAATAAAAGGTCAACTAAAAATAGTTGGTGAGTTTTCAAGGTATTCATACGTAATATAACAAGGTTACAAGTAGCAATTCATGTCATAGGTCACAAGTTAGTAAGGTTATAGAACACATATCGTTACAACCAAACCTCGACTTGATTACAAGTATATAAGATTGGCTAAGTGTATTTGGTTCCCATGATGAACAAGCATACATCGTCAGGAGTCGGCAATACATCGACTTTAGCATCAAATAGGCTTGTCAGGCCCAAAGATCTAAGACGTCGCCAGGCTAGCAATAGTTAATGATTGTAAACAAACTATGTATCTCATATAATCACTTACAACACACAAATAACCATGACAAAATATAAAGATGAATTGCAAGTGCTTTACAAGTCTCAAA
>BJCM01084679.1:0-26001 GCA_018326385.1 Flaveria bidentis
AAGATATAAACTAATAATAATCATTATATATTTTATCTCTATAAAAACACAAGATATACGAATAAATAGACACGTTTCCACGTTACGCGATAAACTTTCTTAATTAACATTTAAAACATGTAAACACATAAACATAACACCATAATCACATTATCAATTAGATTATCATTCATTTAACATTATTAATTATTATTAAGTCACCAACGTATAAACGACAACTAGTGTGTGCTCACGATACGTGTATGCAAGACTTAACAGAACTAACGGAGTTGGATAACGAAAATTTACCGGATGTCACATTTACAATGATCAAGTCTTGACATTACAAGGATTGAAGAAAGAGGATGATTACAATAAAAAAGTAAATGGAAACTACGGAATGTTACATTACCAAACCGGCATACAAACCGACGGTTCGGGTCGGTTTGAGACCGGTTTGGGCCAAACCGGTTTTTCTTTGAAACCAGTTCCGGTTTTTTTTGCCAAACCGGTTCCCGAACAGTTTTTTTCTCATGTCTAATCACGAGCATCAAACAACTTTGTTTGTTTGCCTTTTTTTCCTTTTAAGTTTTCCACCTATCATAAAAATACATCTTATTACCATTATTAATGACAGACTATCTCACTATCACACACAATACACCCATTTAATTTTTACTCACACAATGTATGTGTGACAATCTAATTGACAACACTTTTTCACCATCACATTCCTATCACCACTAATAACCTTAGAGCACCGTAACATTGTTAATATGTGATTTGAAGGTCATATGTTCGAGACGTGAAAACAATCACCTGTAAAAATGCAGAATAAATATACGTACATAGGCTTAGTTTCACCCGACATCCACTGAATTCAATGTTGTCAACTGAATTCAATGTTGTTAGAGCCTTGCACAACAGATCTGTTAACTTTTTTTTTGAACGGTAAATATACGACTCTATTTCAAATAATACATATTATTTTAATAAGACTACCTATCTATTTCCCAGTCGAGGCAACACTCCAATCTTTATAAAAAAGTTATTGCTCAGAAAACCTACTGTTTTAACTTTAAACAAACTTAAACTCATAATTTTATTATATTAACATATCATGAGTATATAATAACCAATTAAACTAAGGATAATTTATTTGGAAAAAAAACTAACACATCAATGGTCTAATAATAGGCGGTCAAATATGGATAAAAAAACATCTCCAAAACGCGGCGAACCCTAAACATTCGTCCCCCATATAAAAAGCTACAAACGTGTGAACCTCATTTCAAAAGACTATTTCCACCTTCTCAAATCCCCAAAATGCCCCTCACCACCCCAACACTAACATCTCCGGGCACCCCAAATCAACCGTACACCCCCTGCCCGGAATCCGATCCCTTCACATCTACCCCCATTCCCCTGCCCGTAAACCCCGGTCAGCCTTCGCTTCCTTCAACTGAAGCACAACACTATCCATACGCATTATCATCATCCATCATCCATCATCCATCATCCATGTGTGTATATATATATATATATATACATACACGCCAGATGTATGTATATATATGTTTATCCATATATACGTACAAAACGTCGTCATCATCATCATCACCATACACTATCACAGGGAGTTTGATTCGACGGAGACATGTGGAGGACGACGGTGGTGCGATCTGCAACGGTGGCCGGAAACCTAAGGAGGTTGTCGATGGCGGCGACGACGTCGTCGATCCCTAGTCCGTGTATTGTGCATAAGCGTGGAGCTGATATTCTTCATGATCCGTGGTTTAACAAGGTTTGTAATTGATCTGTAATTGCAGTTTGTTTAGGTTTTGAGCGATTTGTAGGTTAATGAATAATGATCTGCTGGACTTTTGTGGAATTGCAGTGATTTTGTTATTGAATCGACGCTTTGATTGATGATTTGATGCTATTTCGTGAATGTTGCATTTTGGTGTATGTTATGGTTTGTGAAACGTTGTATTGACCATGACAGTGTGACATTGGTGGATTGACATGTGATTTGTGTTACATTGTTTTATTCGTCGAGTTCCATGTATGATTGACTATCGTATAATGTGAAGTGTATGTACATTCATGCTTACATAGCTTAATCTAGAATTAGCTTGTCCATGCATTTTTATGTGATAGCTTGTTTGTTACTTTATCGTATGTCTTATGTTGTTGTATGGTTTATATGTATGCTATACTACTATAATAGTAGTAATGTCGTTGTATGGTTGTATGTCTAGACTGGCGTTGGGGGTCTTATTGGGAGCGGCCTCTCTATTCTCCAGAATAGAGGAAAGGTTTGCCTCCACTCTACCGCCGGACCTCACAAATAGCTTGCTATGAGTGGGATCTATTGGGTATAGTAAGTTTGTTTGTTTGTTTGTTTGTCCCACGTTGTTAGTTATTGTGAACTTTGTATTAAAGAATAGTAGTATTACACTTGAGGTTTTTATATTTAACTTGCTATGCTGCTACTTAAATTAATGGTTACAGTTAATTTAATCTTTATCTAATCAATGTTTGTGAAATATTCAAGAGCAGGATACTGGGTTTCCTTTGACAGAAAGAGATCGACTTGGGCTTCGCGGTCTCCTTCCACCTCGTGTCATATCATTTGAACAACAATATGAGCGATTTAGTGAGCTCTATTAGTCCTTAGAATTCTGTTTTTGTTTCTCTGTTTTCTTAAATATTTTTTATTCTTTAAGTTTTCGTATCAAATTTGTTTAGTTACTTACTTACTTGATTAGCATCAAGGTTCCAACACTTATATCTTTTTATCTATCGTTAGTGGACTCATATCGATCGTTGGAAAGGAATACAGCGGGTCAACCAGATAATATTGTATCCTTGGCGAAATGGAGAATCTTGAATAGACTACATGACAGGAATGAGACATTATACTACAAGGTATGTTCATTGACAGACCTTACAGTATATAAATGATTAAACAGAATGTAATAATGTATAGTGGTGTGAATTATCTTTTCAGGTACTAATTGATAACATTAGAGATTTTGCTCCAATAATCTACACTCCTACAGTAGGTCTGGTATGCCAAAACTATTCTGGATTGTTTAGACGACCACGTGGAATGTACTTCAGTGCAAAAGATAAAGGAGAGATGATGTCAATAATCTATAACTGGCCAGCTCCTGAGGTATATCATAAATTCCACACTTAATTATGTGTATCAGAATTCAGAAGGTTACCTTTTTATAACATAGATAGAGGTGGTAATTGTGATCCATTTACATGTGTATGGGTTGATTTTTGAGTATGTTTTATCTCTAATGGGTGAAAAGGTAATAATATAAAGAAAATTTAGCACCTCAAATGGGTAGAATGGGTCAAAATCTATCCATAGTGTATATTTAATGCATAAATCTCTAAATTATCTTTTTTACAATTTCAAGCAGTGCTAAAATAATATAAATTTTATGAGTATTCATTACAGAAAATATGGATAAAAAGTGTCCTGGTCAAGCCAACCCGACTAGTACAATTTTTTTTTTTGACCTGTTATCCAACTTGACTTGCCACCTCTAATTTAGACCAAGCGACTGAGTTTTCTTTTATGGATTTAACAGTGTACGTTAGAAAAAAATGAATTAGCTACTTTGATGTCAATTGACTTAAGTATAGTTGTAAACAAATTATTCAGGTAGACATGATAGTGCTTACGGATGGCAGTCGTATTCTGGGCTTAGGTGACCTTGGAGTTCAGGGAATTGGTATTCCTATTGGGAAACTTGATATGTATGTTGCTGCTGCTGGTATTAATCCACAAAGGGTATGTTTCTTCATATAGAAACTTGAATTTTTGTGCTTTACTATTTGCATACATAGATACAAAGCTCTTAAGCCAGAGGTAACAATTTTCGACCCATTTAGTACTGAATGGGTTGATTTGGGTTGTATTCATCTTCATCCAAATAAATAACTAAAATATAGCTAAAAAGAGACCATGTCACACGGGTTAAAAGTACCCAAAGTTTATTCATAATGTAAGGTGTTTCTGTAATCATATATAACACATTTATTACATGTAAAAGATTTGACAAGAAAGTGTTTGTGGGTCAACCCAATTTTCTGCATACAAAAAGATAAGGATCTGTTTTGGCCGCTTGACCCACCCAACTTGCCACCTTTATCTTAAACTACCATACTTGACGCAGAACTTTAAGATGGTTGCTAACTTTCTATCTACTCTTGCTGCTACAGGTCCTTCCTATTATGCTTGATGTTGGAACCAACAATGAAAAACTTCTAGAAGATCATCTTTGTAAGTAGCCACACATACAAAGTTAAAAAAGATGCCATGCATGAATCATGAGTAACTCAACTATACCTCAAATATTTCCGGCTGAAAAATATTTTCGCTTGTGGAAAAGTGCAAAAAGAGTAATAAATAATTTCTAGACTGCACAAAAATATCATGTCATGTTATATACTTTAACAGATTTGGGACTAAGAGAAAGAAGGTTAGAAGGTGAAGAATATATATCAATAGTGGATGAATTGATGGAAGCTCTTCATGCACGCTGGCCAAAAGCGATTATCCAGGTCCATTTCTTTCATGAGTTTTAATTTTCTATTTTTTGTATGATCACTTTTTTTTAAAACTTTACTGGCAATGTTGAATCAGTTTGAAGATTTTCAATTCAAGTGGGCGTTTGAAACTCTTCAAAGATACAGAAAGAAGTACTGCATGTTCAATGATGACATACAAGTTAGAGCCTATCTATCATGTTCTATTTTTTATTCATGAAATAACATTTAAATATTTAAACGTATGCTTATATTTTTATTGAGGTTATTCATATTCATGGTTTTTAGGGAACTGCTGGTGTTGCTTTAGCTGGACTGCTTGGAGTTGTTAGAGCACAGGGTCAGCCATTGTCAAATTTTGTAAACCAAAAGATTGTTGTTGTTGGAGCTGGAAGGTAGTGCAAAACTCAAATTTTAAACTTTTAATTATATGTTAGTTTGTAGTATTTATGATATATGGGTTCCGTATAATCAGGTATTCTTTATTTTGTTTTCAGTGCAGGGCTTGGTGTTCTTAATATGGCTTATCAGGCTGTTTCAAGAATGACGGGAACAACAGCAAACCCTCAGTTCTACCTAATTGATAAAGATGTGAGGTTTAACATATCTACCGTTCAGTTTGTACATGGGTCACTGATTTTATAAAAGACTGATTAATGGTTTTTTCGTAGTGATGTAAATGCATGTAAACATGTGTTTTATGAATGGGATTAACAGACATGATACAAGGTCAAAACAACAAGAAAAAGGAAAAAGTCAAAAGTTATAGCACAACAGGTGTTGGACTACTGTTTTGATCTGTATATGTTCTGCCCAATCATGTTGTTCTTGCTACACCTGTTTACCTACATTTACATCAAATGTAAACAAACATGGTTGAAATCCATCTAATAATGTAAAAAAATTGTGCTCTTATACTAGTTTAGTCAACAATATGAATTGGGACTATCGATCTTTCATTAAAAATCATTCTTGTTAATATTCCAATAAAAGGAAGATACTAGTTTGTGAGAATGGTAGTCTGGACAAACTGTGAAAGTGATGCAAAAAAGTATAAGTTGTAAATTTTGGCTGCAGGGTTTGATCACAAAAGAGAGACGTGGCGTTGATCCGGCAGCTGCACCATTTGCAAAAGCCGTTGGAGAGATTCAAAGTAAAGGATTACGGGAGGGATCTGATCTCCTTGAAGTGGTATATCTTTATCTATTTTTAATTAGTCAAAGTTTTCTTGTTTTTTAAAAGGGTTTGTCTTGCTCTCTAAATCTAGACTCTGGTTCTGCTGTTTCTGCACATATGAACATCAACCGCTGATATTTTGCAGGTAAAAAAGGTCAAACCTCATGTCCTTCTCGGTTTATCTGGAGTTGGAGGTATTTTCAATGAGCAGGTACCTGTTATTTTCACTGTTGTCTTCTCCTAAGGTAGTGTCTAAGTTAAAAGAAGTATAATTGCACATAGTTTAATCGTAGATCCTATTGATAATCCTTGTAGTTTAATCGTAGATCCTATTGATAATCCTTGCTCTCCTCAATGGTATTCGCGCACCTTGTTACTCAATAGTTCACTAGAGGTGGTGGTTTCAACCCGTCTACTTTGAATGGGTTGATTCATGTTATTTTTATCTCTGATGGATCACACGTGTGCAAAGAAAATCGCTAAAACAGAAATGGGTTGAATGTTGCCTATGTTTAATGTCTAAAACTTCTTAAACCATTTCACCAAAAACTATCTTATTATTGAATAGTATAATTGTTATGCTCTTATCTGACACACTAAATATAACAGTGGAAAACAATTTTTTTTGACCAAAAGTTTTCAGGTCACCCCAACCTGACCCATGCTGTATCAAAACAAATAATGATTAGAAGCAGAAAGCCTATGAATCTACAAGCATCTACTATTCTTGATCAAGAGCACACTTTGACCAAATTAACATGTAGATGCTGTTTTTGTGTCCTAAGCTTTTAACTATATCAATAACTATATCTGCTTGCATAACTTTTTCATTAGTAAACTGTCATAAGTTGCCTAAGGTAAGCATCATCAAATAAAACAAGATTAAGAAACTCATCGCTTCTAGAAATATTAAAACCTTCAAATTTGTTTTGTTGTGTCCATTTTTTACATGTCAGTTCTTATGATTTCATATACATTCAGGTGCTTAACGCCATGCGAGATTCCGATTCCCCCAAACCTGCTATTTTCGCCATGTCAAATCCCACAGATAATGGTTTGTCTCTGTATTGGTCTCATGTATATCTTCAATTATGGGAGCAGTTAATTTTTAGTGATTTACATATAATTCTAATTACAGCTGAATGCACTGCTGCTGATGCTTTTGAACATGCCGGAGAAAACATAGTTTTTGGGAGTGGAAGCCCTTTCCAGAATGTTGATCTTGGTATAAAATTTTCAGCTAATTCCTATTTTTTCTGGATATAATTTTGCTCTAGTTGTAACAGGTAACAATTTCAACACATTTATTTATGAACAGGTTGATTGGGGTGAATTTTCATCTCTAATGAAGCAAATGGAAAAATATAAAATTTGGTTTAATAAGTAAACAAGTCAAACAAATCAAACCGGTCAAAAGTCTTCCAAAAGATACTCTTAATGTATAAATTTCTGCTATTTCATTTCATCCAAAAACTGTATTATTATCATATAATTCTAATAATCACATTTGACAAGCTAATTGCTTAGAAAATTTTAGAAGTCTTGGACAGAAAAGGTTTCTGGTCAACCCAACCAGTACCAAAAAACTACCACCTAAACCTGTATCGATCAATTGCAGTATTAAACAACCCACCCATTTTACCACATCTTTCTTATCAACTTTAACAATACATCGGCAGGATATGGGAAAGTTGGCTATGTAAATCAAGCAAACAACATGTATCTTTTCCCCGGGTATGTGCTTATATATATGCTGCATTGTGCTGTTAATTTGTTATTTGTGTTGAATATATTTTGCTTAACCAGGATCGGTTTGGGAGCTCTGCTTTCTGGTGCTCGTATCGTATCTGATGGAATGTTGCAAGCAGCAGCTGAATGGTATTCACTTGTATACTAAGTGCTAACTAATTATTGTGGTGGTAATCACTTGTATGCTAAGCGCTAACTAATTATCGTTCATCTCTTCAGTCTTGCCTCGTATATGACAGAGGAAGAGATCCAGAAGGGTAAATTCTATCCATCTATAGGAAGGTAATGTTTTCATAGTTTCACTTGATATTTCAATTTATTTTTGAGGATGTTTCAATCAAACCATCTCTCTAATTAAGTTACTAATGCAGTTATAGACTAAATATGATTAGTACATTTCAACCCCAAACATTCTGTACATTTTGTTTATCTTTATGAAAAGTTAATGCGCTATGCGCTAAGTGTGATTACAAAAACAATGTTATTACAATAATAATCTAGGTTTCCTTGGTAAATACGTGGGTTAAGGATTTTGTAGGTAGTGGTACACACCTTGGGCAATTATCAAACTGTTTGACATGTTCTCTTTTTAGCTAAAGTTTTTGAATTGACCCATTTTACAAGTACGATAAATCATAATCCAAATCAATCCATTCATTAGTAAACTCATCATCGTAAAGGGTGGTTATGTATCAAGGCTTTTACTCTTTTGCTAATATTATCTACTCTCGTGTGATTGCAGCATTAGAAGTATTACAGCTGAAGTAGGGGCTGCTGTGCTTCGAGCAGCAGTAGTTGAACATGTAGCAGAAGGGCGAGGTGAAGTGGGACCCAAAGAGCTCAAACACATGTCAAAAGTATATACCAGATCTCCACACTTTTAAAACTATAAATATTCTTTCTTTCAATAAAGCCACATGAATCAGGATTAATTATAATGTTGGATGCAGGAAGAAACTGTGAATTATGTAATAAGCAACATGTGGTATCCCGTTTACAGTCCCCTTGTTCATGAGAAATAAAGTGGCCCGATTGAGGCTGTGCACATAGTACCGTAAGTTATTATTTTGTTAAGACCGGTCACCTTATAAGAGGGTTCCACTAGCAGCTAAATATGCGGCTAGAGACAACTCAACTTGTTGAGGCTTCATAGACTAATCGAAACCAGTTTTGATTCTCGATGAGCATTTGTGGCTGTCCTTGTAGAACTAATGTCGCCTTATTTTTTTTACATTATAAACCGAGTTTTGGTTTTCCATGTATTTATTTTTCCGTGTATTTACATAGTTATGAGAACTACATTTGTGTAAAAGACTTTATGCTCACTAGGAATGGTCATGGGTGTGTTGCTTATAATTGACACTTCTTTAATCTGCCTTGAAAACATGTGTTGGTCTGGTTTTTGTTTGGTAACTTTCTTCAGCCTCAAAGGTTTAAAGATTTAATGGAAGTTATTGATTATTCACCAACTCATGTTTGAGAATTTGATTTAACACTGGTATAATTTTAGAGTCATGAATAACACTTTCACAATTACTCAGTGGTTTACTCGAATAAATTAATCGAATATAACTTAAAATCAAACGAAGTATACTTTTGTGCAAGAGTTTTTCATGAACCAGAGATGATGATAATAATCAAGTTTGACCAATCTGTTCATAATCAAATTCTTACAGGAATGGGTTAACTTTCTTTGGCTATAATCATCTTGAAATTTGACTATTTTTATCAACTATGAGAACTTAACCGAAAGGACTAGTCTCATAAGTAAGAAACACATCTTATCTTTTTTTTTTTTTGTCGATTGTCATACAATTTTTATAAAAATATAAAACAAGTCTCATACCTTACAATAATTAATTCATAACAATTATGTTACTAGTTAATACACCAAATTTAAATTAACAAGATAAATTAGGCCAAAACCAATATAAGGTAAGTGAAATTCTAACTACTAGTCCCGTTTGTAAACCACTAAATTCAAGCCATTTTATTAATAGATTTTAATTCGGTATGTTCGGTACAAGTAAGCACTTGTATAAGTTAGATATATCTGTTGATCTCAAAACTGAATCACTCTACACCTTTAACTTTAAGTCTCATTGCACCAAACTCTTTCACTCTTTGTATCCCTCACAAAAGCATCTTAACACCTGCATTTCAACTCCGAGAGTTGAATCACCACAACAATATTCATATCAATCTTCAGTTTGTGCGGTAAGATCTCGTTTTCATTTTCTACAATTGATCCAGTATCTGGTACAGTAGCTTATGGTTTTAGAACTTCACTGAGCAGTTTAATCACAGTATTGTATTCTGATTGATGTGTTTGCTTAGGTTTGTGAAAACTGGAACGAATTTCTAGCATTTTGAGTACATCAATGGAAATTGAAGTGAAATTTTGATTGTTGTTCATATTTGTGATCATTTGATTGTGATATAACTACAGAGATAGCTAAATGGTCATTTAGGGTTTGTGATAATGTGAGGCAGGATATTTGAATCAACTCCTATGTTGCTGATCTGAATACAGGAGCGAGATATTTCTAGCACTAGGAAAGGAAACTGACAATTTAAGTAAAATTTTGATATTTAGGGCTTTTGTTCGTCTTCGTGATCGATTCGATTTTGATATAGATCTATATAATATACGAAAGCGGTGGACCAAGGCTAGATGCTGTTTCAGATTATGATTTGAAATATTAAATCCCAAGTTTGTATTAACATTTAAGTCTCATCTGAAAACTTAGATGAATCGAAATGGTAGCGTTAAAAGTTGAAAGGATGTCTGGCGTTAATAATGGAACTTGGAAGTTCAAGTGCAAGTTTGACTGTAGGGGTTTCGCTCATCCTTTTGGTAGAATTAGTTCTCATATAGATGATTTGATTGAGAAATTAATGATAATTCTTTTAGGGTGAAAGCTGTATCGGATTATAGATCTAGATTATAGAAAATTTTGATGGTTTTCTGATCAAATGACAATTATAGAAGACCTAGATTAGTTACCTTCTTTTTTAAGATAAGCATAAGTGCTGACATGGCTAGCGGTGATTTTGTATTCTACTCTATCGTGTCAATATTTGTCGGTCTTGCTTGTACCAACTGAATTGAACTCTTTTGGGGATCTAAAAACATGAATAAAATGGTACCGCAACCGATGAGCATGGCACACAGGCAGGATTAGGTTGGTTTGATACAGTTCTTGTTTTTTTTCATCTTCTTCGATTCTACTGATTTAAGGATTGTGATAATGTGATTCCTTAATGGTTAATTCTTTTTGTGGTATTTTTTGTATTTTTTGGTGACAGAAAGACTTAGATCGAGGATGGCTCTGAGAAAACCTGGTTTAATTGCTTTATTTGACGTAGATGGCACTCTTACTGCTCCAAGAAAGGTATGCCTTTATGTTTATCAATATGTTAAGTGCATCTAAAGCATCCAATAAACTTTGATCATATATGATTTTGTTTATGAAGGCATGGTGGAACCTTATGATCTTTTTACCAAACATGATTTACTTTAGATGATATCTTGCCAATATAAATGAATTTTGATTTTGAAAAGCATTTTATATAAGAAGTAAAAATTCATTTGTCTGAGTGGTAATACTGTAAAAATCAGTATCTTGCAATTAAATTGAAGCTGTTGGGTGAAAGCATTCGATGTTTGAAATTTGGAAAAAATATCAATTTAACCTTATGGAGTACATCGAAGGCAAACACGATTCAATGAATTTTAAGGCAACGATGATTTTGCTTATAAAACCAAAATGTCATATAACAAAAGGACGGTATGCAAGCATAAACCTTCTCACAACATCATGAAATTCTTGAAATTGTTATACATGTTTAGCACTTTGGAACAACTTTAAGTCTTATGTTTTGTGAATATGTTTGTGGTATCCTGTCAAGCAAGTTGTTCCTATGGACATATTCTAGGGATTTAATCATATGTTGTTCCTGGAATGTAAGAAGCTTTCAATAAATTCAATTTGCTTCTATCTGCTTATATTAATTCTTAATGAGGTAAATATATTAATTTGGCACTTGATCAAATGATATGTATGTGCTACCATTGGGTATGACTACATGAGGCAATCATTTTTTTTACTTTTTAATTACAATGATTTTGTAGCTAAAGCACTTCATTTTTGCAGGGGGTTACTCCAAAGATGTTGAAATTCATGCAGGATTTGCGAAAGGTATGAGATTTATTTAGTCCTGCACCCTTGAGCATTTTATGTGTGTTGGGGGTGTTATATTCTCAATTTATTTATGCTACATCACATTATTCAGTGACTTGGTTTTGTTTTTTTTTTCTGTTTGCAGGTTGTTACTGTTGGTGTTGTTGGAGGATCTGACCTTGTTAAGATATCAGAACAGCTTGGGGCAACAGGTCAACTGTGTGCTCTTTCTTTTCTTCTTTTTTGATGAGTAAAAAATAATGTTGGAGTTCAAGTAAATTTTTACATACAAAATTTTAGATGTATTTCTCTGATGATTTTATAAATTCTTTAATGTTGGTTTGGATCCAAGTTTTTGAATCCAGCGTTTACAAAACTCTCTGGTTCTTTGCTTATTCCCTTTTTCCTACTTCATTTTGCAAAAGGAGTTGCTTCTTTTATGTACTCTTTTAGAACATATTTAAATTATAATTTATATATATTAACAATCTAACTCATCATGTCTATGCAGTTATAAATGACTATGATTATGTGTTTGCTGAGAACGGCCTTGTGGCCTACAAGGATGGAAATCTAGTTGGAACACAGGTGCTGTCTAAAACATTGAAAACATCATTTTTAATTCCCCCAAAAATACTTTACAGAATCACTACAATAAGTTCAGTCTTGCAGATCTTAGAAACTGTTTTTTTTGTGCCTTTTGATATTAAATGATCAATTCTCCCTTGTGCAGAGCCTGAAGAAGTTTTTAGGGGAGGAAAAGATCAAGGTAAATGAGGGTTTTTTTCTGCTATTTTCTACGGAGCCACAGTATGTTCTTAGCAGTTTAAGCGGTGTTTGGATCATTGTGACTTGAAAAATAAAAAATAGATCATCAGATAATCAGATAACTGAAGCTAAGAGCCTAAGAATACATATGAGATAGGTAACTGTAATCTTAATATATTTCAACAATCAGTTTTCTTACAAAAACTTCTCATACACTTCTACGTATATGATAATTTTGACCCTATATAATCAAAATCGCTTTCTACGCAAACACTTGCCCAGAATTTATCGAAATCAGTTCTGTCCCATAGTCTGTTTCTTTGGCAATATGGTAAGAGTTGGAATCCTTCGAATTCCATCAAATGAAGGAACTGAGTTCTTTAGCAAAGTGGTTGGATAATCACAGTTCTGTTGGAATTCATATTTTTTACAAAAATAAATCATCAGTAATTATTTATTATTTGTATTGTTACTACTGGTACTATTATAATTATTTTGTTATATTATATTATTGTAATAGTTATTTATTAGCATACTAATTAAATAATAATAATTATTATTTGTTTATATTATCATTAAAATTCAAATCTTATTTTATAATTCTAAAATATAAGCTATTTAAATTTCAAGCAAAATAAATTTGCAATAACCTTATAGTATTGTTTAAATTTGTTACAATAATGAATTAGACAAACATTTATTTATTATTTAAAATTATTATCTTGTTCCACTTGGTCTCATGCAAAATAAAAATTTATTTGAACCCCAAACCGTCAAATACGAAATACAGGCATAATTTCTTGACGTCCATGCAATATTAAATGTTATCAAGAGTTTTTTAAATTTGTAATGATTAAACATACACACCATGGTGCAGGAGTTTGTGAATTTTATCCTTCATTACATTGCTGACCTAGATATCCCGATAAAAAGGTGAGTGAAAACATAAAATCCTGAAGCAGTTAATCACCTGTTTAGTATCTTAATAAACCATCTTAATTTCAAACTACAGGGGAACTTTCGTTGAGTTTCGAAGTGGGATGATCAATGTTTCACCAATCGGGCGTAACTGTAGTCAAGAAGAAAGAGACGAGTTTGAGAAATATGACAAGGTACAAAACTTTCATTCATTTGGAACAAAAGTTTATATCATCAATTGGATCTTAATGACAAATTGCAATTCAGGTTCATAATATACGCGCGAAAATGGTGGAAGTTCTGCGAGAGAAATTTGCTCATCTGAACCTTACATTTTCCATTGGTGGCCAAATTAGCTTTGATGTGAGTAACTTTTATCTAGGGATGGGATGGGATTGGGTTGGGTATGGGACATCTTTCCGTAATCCCATTCCCATACCTGATTTAAAACCCGTGTAACCGTGTCTCTAACTTATGTGTAGAACAATATGAGTTTACGAATTTTTATTGGTTATTTGCTTGATAATTTTTGAAAAATACTTTTAATAGGCTTTTCCACAAGGTTGGGACAAAACTTATTGCTTGAAATACCTGGAAGAATTTCAAGAGATTCACTTCTTTGGAGATAAGACTTACAAGGTAGCTCTTTATCTTTGGTATCTTCTTGATAGACTACTAATATTTGTGTCGCCTGAAGCTTCAATACACTCATTAACTTTTGTTATAGGGGGGAAATGATCATGAGATATATGAATCTGCACGAACTGTTGGTCACACAGGTTAGTCTATTAATCACATTTAATATTGTATCTTCTAAATCCCATGAAAAATGCATCATTTAACATGGCATATAGTTAAAAAAGAAAGGGAGTGTTTGGCTAGTTGTAAAATATTTGAAACACCCTTCGTTTATAAGATGACGGATTGTAGTGGACTCGACGTCTAACCTAACAGCCTTAAGTTACTTTCCAATAGTTATGATGGACAAATATGTGATTTGATATTTTGATTTACCAATATCCCATGGGACATTCCCAACATGAACATTGTTGTAACTTTCTCAGTTTCTTGGAACCAAAGTACCAGGAGTACAAAGTATCTCTCCCAGTAGTTATCAAAATACCAAATACTCCTCCGAATCCAATGAACTTTGCAACACTCCCTTTCTCTGGTCGGGTTGCCAAGGCTGAGAAAAATTTCAGTCAAATTTAATTCTGTTAACAAGGAATTACTGTTAACATGATTATAAGAGTAATATTATTTCATTATAGATCTATTTTTTTTAACAAAATGACTTGGGAGTTTTTGTGCATTCATGAGCGACTTTCAAAGCGTGACCCGTATCCTTTTCTGCTTCAAACCCATTTGACCCATTCTGTTGGAGATACAAAATAATCCGAATCAACCTGTTCATAAGTAAGCGGGTTGAACTTAAAACCAAAAGTTACTTATTGCTCATTGTCATAGTTACAAATAACCAATAACCTGCCCTTTGTTGGTGGTTATTGAAGCGTTGTTTAAGAATGGTTAATGGTCTTTCTTCAACTATTTTCTTGGTCACATTGCAATTACATGGCATGTTCTGATCTACATTTTGGACGGTTTTTTTGTTCAGTTACGAGTCCTGATGATACTTTGGACCAGTGTACAAGTCTATTTCTCAACAAGCAAGTTTGAGGTACCCGACCTGTTTTTCTTTTGGTTTTTCCTAAAAAAGACTAGTGTTGTATTGTAAGATTGCTCATTCTGTAAGGTTTGGAAAGAAAACTCCTTTCTGTTACATATTTGCAGAGAGAAAAACTCATTTTGCTTTCGGTAATTTTATGAAAATCAGGAGAATGTAATTTTCTTCTAACCGCCAGAACTCGTCAGTAGATGAAGTGTTTATCGTGGGTAACTTTTGAGGCACACCAATACCCTGCTAGTGATAGTCATAAGAACTCCAAAACGATTGATGAACAAATATATGATTAATTTCTTATTAATAAAACATACATACATTGCATTAGATCAATGCTCACTTGCTCAGTATTTAGGAGTTTCATTATATTAATAATTATAATGGTAATAGTAGTTCAATGTCTAAATATAGAAATTAGACATTAAGTGATTGAAACCTTTTGCACAATTAACCTTTTTATTCCTGTATGATCTTGCGGAAATATACATTTAAGTCACTAAAAAGAATCCCTTCTTGAACATATATTCAAAATTGCTACCAATAATCTAAACAAGAACAACTCCCGTCTCGAAAACAATGAAATCGATTTCGATCTCTAACAATTATCTCTCTTCTATATATCAATGAAACAAGCTTTGTATAATCATGACAGTCAACACACACCCTGAGGTTCTTTATGATACGAATGGGTGAACCTGAATCCGATGCTATAAGTGCAAAAGCAATCGCTCCATCTTCGTCTTCTAAATCAAACAACACCTCCATAGTCCTCGGCTTATGCCCATACTCGTGTAACTTTCTACTCATCTCATCAATCTTGAGATCGCGGGTGTGTTTTATCTGCTGTTAGAAACTCATGAAACACACCATCGATCTCAAGCATGCTTGTTCCTGGTGCTTTATCAACACCATGATCTTTCATTAGTCTCCTTACATGTTTTACACCTTCCCATTTGCTCAAGCGTGCGTATATGTTTGATAAAAGAACATAATTACCACTAGTTTCAGGCTCTAATTGGACCAAATGGTCGAGTGCTACCTCAGCAATATCTAAATTCCCATGGGTTCTTGTTGCGCCAAGTAAAGACCTCCATAAAACCGCGTTAGGCTTCATGGGCATTGTGTGAATCACTTCCATAGCCTCACTGAACCGCCCTGCTCGACCCAAAAGGTCAACCAAGCACCCGTAATGCTCAACCTTTGGTTCAAGCCCATATCTCTCCCTCATTGAATAAAAGAACTCACAACCTTCATCCACTAGCCCCACATGCGAACAAGCAGAGATAACCACGACCATCGTAACATCATCAGGGGTTAACCCCTCTAACACCATGCCCCCAAACAAATCAACCGCTTTGCGCCCATACCCATGTGTCGCAAACCCTTTAATCATCGCGTTATAACAAAATACATCTTTCTTGGGCAATTCATCAAACACCTGGTGTGCAAATTCCAAGAACCCACAATTCACATAAAGATCAATCAACGACGTGACAACAAACCGATTAAGCTTCAAATTATTCTTCACCAGATAACAATGCGCCCAAATTCCCTGACTAAAAGCACCCAAATCAGCACAAGCATTAATCAATGCCACAATACTAACTTCATTAGGCTTAACTGTTGAATCTTTCTGCATATCACTAAACAAACACAAAACCTCCATTGACAAACCACCATCTGATTCTGAAACTGATACTCCAGAACTGTAAGCAGACAACATACAATTCCACAAACCCAAATCAGGCTGACTAATTCGACCAAAAAGGTACCTACAAACACCAAATTTCCCACATTTTGAGTAAAAACTAATCAAAGAAGCTTGAACAAACTGATCATACTCATCAACATCAAGAAACTTCAACACATGAGCATGTAGGGCTCGACCATGTTTAACCCATATGGGATTTGACCCACAAGCTTTAAACAACAATGGGTATGTGTAAGAATTGGGTTTGATTGATTTCACACAGAGAATTTGACTGTAGAGGGTGAGAGCCAATTGGGTATTTTGACCACAGTGGTTATGATGCGTGAGGATCGATGAGATGATGGTGTTGAAGACGAAGGTGGTGGGGTTAGGGGCTTGATTGAAGGTGGTTAGTGCGTAGGATAAGGAGGTGGGTGCGGTGGAGGATAAGATTCCTGATAGGAGCTGTGTGAGAGGGTAAGTGTGGAGGATGAGACCTGTTGTGATGAATTGGGTGTGGGTTTGGTGTAATGTGTTTAGGGTTTTGCATTTGGTTTGTAGGATTTGGAGAATTGGGTGTTTGATGAATGGGTTTGAAGAGTGTTTCATGAAGGTTGAAGAGAGTTGGTTTATTGACTGTTGTGTGAAATCATGATTTGCACCGATGGTGGTTGTCGGCGATGGTGAGGGTGGTCGCCGGAGAGGGTAGCCGGTGGGGATGAGTTGGACACTATCTAATTATAAATTAAAAATATATGAGTTTTTTTATATGTTTTATACGGGCCGTATGATTTTACACGCATCTTATAAGGAGATTGTATAGCTCTATATGAAGCGTATAACTCATCTAACAACCCCTGAATTTTTCTCGTTTTCAGTGTCGTCGACTCTATATGTTGCGTATGAGGCTATACGATAGTACGAGACGTATAAGTGGATGTCAATTTATAAAGATGTGTGTTTTAATATTATGACCCTTTTAGAATGAGTTTGGTTTCTTGTTTATGAATAGAATAAGAATAAAAACAAGGTTTAACGTGTAACTAAATTAACCAAAACATTTTAACTAAAACGATGGTTATTTAAATCTGAAAGCGAGTACGTTGGTTATAAAATGATTTATCTAGATCATTGTGATTTCTCTAGACCAGTCATGTAGAAGAAGCATAATTTAACTCATATGCCGATACGTAAAAAAAATGACACATAAAAAAAACATTCAGTCGCATTGAAGGTTCTAAAAAGACTTGTTGTCGATGATACCCAAAAGCAATGTGTGTGTGAAGAGAGGCTGCCATGTAAGAAATTTATACTAACATATCAATTATCATCTAAAGTAGTTTGATACGAAGGAAGCATATGAATATATATGATCATAGCGTTACATCACACCTTAAAGTATTTACACTGGATTATTTATTTTTATTTTATAATTACATTAAATATTATTATTTTTCTCTTTATTATCAATTAAATAATATTTTTATACATTTATTGTTATCTTTTATCTCTCATTTACTTACAATCACTTTCAAAAGTATTAAAAAAAATTATAGGTTTGAACAATAATTTCTTAAATATACATATGAACGATAATATTTTCTCTATCATTTATTCATAACCACTTATAACTATTTTCTATAATACAAAACCCACTCAAATATTTATACAAAATTCACCATGATTGCTCTTAGAGCATTCGCAATCCGTTTGATATATTTATATGAGTGTAATCCTTATATTATATAAAATGATTGAGTGAAAGAGAGAAATATTACTGTTTAATTTGTAAATTTAAAAAATTACTGTTTATTTCTTATATTTTTGTATATTTTTAAAAGTTGTGAGTGTAGAAGAGAGAAAAAAATAATGATAAAGGTATATAAATATTATTTAATTTTAAAGATAAAAAAAGTAATGTTTTAATATAATTATACTAGGTTAGTATCCCGTGTATTACACGGGTTGAATAAAGAAAATAGTAAATAATTAGTAATAAAATTTTATGAATTATAAAACTATATTTAAAAATAAAATATATATTATAATTGCATATGAATAGTTATTTTAAGTTATAAACAATATATGTTTAAAAATACTAGTTTAGTGATTTTGTCATTTCTTGCAAAATATAGCACCCCTTGTACCGTACAAGTACTCTATTGCAGGTAACGCCTGTGCGAACATAATGCGTCTTTATGATGCAAGTATGCAACAGTCTACGCACTTCGCAAAACACTAATAAGCTAAAACCCTAACTCCAATCTACGAGCAAAAATTACAGGTTTGAAGCTCAAATCAATCTGTAAACTACATACAATGGCTTTAATGGAGACGATGGCGACTACTATGATGTCCACCATTGCTCAACGCCTTCTTCTTCAACTGCTCGTCTTCTTTCCTTCAGCAACACCAAAGTTCAGAAGCTTCCCAACACTTTTTCTCGTTATCACCGATCAAATCCCCTTCAATTTGGCATCTCAAGCCGTGAATTCTCCAGAAAAAGCATCATCACTCACTGTTCATACTCATCTACCAGTGGTAACTATTTCCTTCTAACGTCGATAATGATTCGATACTTTGATAGTATGCTAGTGGATTTTGGTTTCAAACCGTTTGGAACGCGTGGTTGATTTGGGATCGAAATTGCATTAGCTAGACTGATAGAATCCTTGAGAGATACATATTTTTATTTGTATTTTTAGGCATATTCTCAAGATTTATAACTCACTGTGGCATGATTATTGCAAGACAACTTAGAAATGTTACCAAGATGCATTTGGCTGAGAGTTGAAAACTAAAAACCTTAAAGATTATTTATCTTGCAGCTATACAGGTAAGTGATGAGACCTCAGCAAATGTTATTGATGGAAAGCGTATTGCGAAAATGTAAGGGGGGAAATTGCTGTTGAAATATCCAGAATGAAGGAAGAGATTGGGATTGTCCCTGGATTGGCAGTTATTCTTGTTGGGGATACGAAAGACTCTGCAACGTATGTGTGGTACAAAAAGAAAGCATGTGATTCCGTGGGAATTAATTCTTATGAAGTGTGGTTGCCTGAGAGTTCTACTGAAGCAGAAGTTCTCAGTCACATCTCGAAGTTCAATGATGACCCCTCTGTTCATGGGATACTTGTTCAGCTGCCTTTGCCTTCTGTAAGCTTCTAATTTTATTTTCAGCTTATTGTTTGTCTCTTTGAACATGTGCTATAATTCTATAACAGCATTTCTGGGTCTAATTGCAATCCAAACTTGTCTGTTGTTGTTAATCATTGCATGTAAGTGCAATCCAAACTTGCTCTTAGTTGTATATCTTCATGTTTCTGCACTACAAGAGAATAATAAAATCTTAAGCGATGCCTGTGAAGTGTAATTGCTTGCGAGTGAGTGTGATTATCTCTTCCAACTAACACAATACATGGTAAAGATATAAATTGGTATTACTAACACACATGTTGGGTCAGCATATGAATGAGCAGAACATTTTGAATGCTGTTTGCATTGAGAAAGACGTTGATGGATTCCACCCTCTGAATATTGGTCGTTTAGCCATGCGAGGAAGAGAACCGTTGTTTGTTCCCTGCACACCAAAAGGATGCATAGAGCTGTTGCATAGATATGGCATCCCCATTAAAGGGAAGAGAGCTGTGGTGATTGGCAGAAGCAACATTGTTGGAATGCCTGCTGCTCTCTTACTTCAAGTAAGACCATACACTTTATTCAAACTGCAAAGCCGGTGGGTTGGGTACACTCTTCTTTTTGTCTAGAACTTTTACGATTTTACCCATTTGACATGCTAGAATTAAATAGATTATATTCTGGTCTGTCCCTTTCATAAGCAAACGGGTCAAATTTTCCACCTCCACTTGAAACAAAAGCATCCCGAAACATATTATTAATATAGTTATTTTCTGTAGAGAGAAGATGCTACAGTGAGTATTGTCCACTCTAGAACGAAAAATCCAGAGGAGATCACTAGACAAGCCGATATCATCATCTCAGCAGTTGGGCAACCAAATATGGTCAGGGGTAGCTGGGTGAAACCCGGTGCAGTGCTAATTGATGTTGGAATCAATCCAGTTGAGGTCAGTATCAACTAACAGTTCCATTTTCATTTTATGTTCAGGTAATCAAGTAACTTCCGTTATTTTAAACAAGATTATGTACCAGAGAGACAAACATACATACAGTTGGCATTTCACTCGAATATGACTAACAGCAGCTTTGTTTTTCCAATTCAGAAATAAATTACATGCATTTTGACAACTTTGACTTTGTGCATTATGTCAACAGGATCCTGGAAGCCCGAGAGGATATCGATTGGTGGGGGATATATGTTATGAGGAGGCAAGCAAAGTTGCTTCAGCAATCACCCCGGTCCCTGGAGGAGTCGGGCCTATGACCATAGCTATGCTTCTATCCAACACTCTTCTATCTGCCAAACGAATTCATAATTTCCGGTAATCTTTCTGTTTTTTTCTCTGAACTACACCACTCTAACTGAAGACGTTAGCTATATGTTATTATGTTAATTTACTGGTGTCTGGTGCCCTGTTGTCTGATGAGAGAGATAAAAGAGAGTAAGATGTAATCTCATTTTGTTTTGGTTTCAAAATTTGATAAATTCGCTATACATAGCAGTTGACTTTGCATTGTCTCTTATTTGAACCCTTTATTGTCTATTGTTACATATTTGCCTCCCATTCAGTGTCAAACTCATAATATAACAAAAACAACCAGATGAAACAAGTAATCTACATGGACTTATGATACAAACCTATAAAAAATCACTATAAACATCTTCATGTACATCAAACACGTCCGGTTGCTTCCCATAATTCGACTTGCCTGGTCAAGTTTTGTTTCTTTTCAATTAGATCCTGAAGTTGATTAGTATCGTAAGGAGGGTCCATGGTGCATGGACTCGCCTCTGATGGACCGTTGACCTTTGATAGTTCTTTATACTCTTTGACCATACCTTTCCCTAAGCAAGAACAAACTTCAACTGCATTTTTTGTGACGACCGGTCTGTATTTTAAAAGCTTCGAGTATTCTGTTAGAAGATGGAGCATGTAATCATACACGAAATTCATTTGTAATTCCTTTTTGATGAATTCACTTCCTCTTCTTCCAATTTCTTGTGCCTGTACAAATAAAGGAACTTCAGTTTTATAAAACATTTATTTTTATTAATTACAGCTTTTGTGGTTATTTTAGGTTACGGGAAAAGAAATTCAAGTAACTATAAGAGCTATCACTAGGAATATAATTTGTTATTTTCAAGAGACTAATTTATAAAGTATTTCAACACAGTGAGTACATTTTGACACCATTCGGCTTGTTATTTAGCTCAGTTCGGGTGGTGATTGGGTCTAATGGTAAATTTGTTTGTAGTTAGAGTTGTGAAGCTTTTCTTCAGGTCTCTTCAAGTCAGGTTAACATTTATGTTAGGGTCGTAAAAAATCAATGTAGTTTCTGTTTTGTTTCATAAAGGTCCCTCAATAGTTTTGTACATAAAAAACCAACATACTATATATTTTTTCACAAAAGAACTCCTCAACATAAAAGTCACTAAACAAATTTTTGCACATAAAAAACCAACATACTTCTTTTTAGGGGGTTTTATGTGAAAAAGCAAAAATGCGTTAGTTTTTATGTGCAAAAATTGTTGATGTATTTTTATGGGACAAAACCAAAAGTATGTTAGGTTTTTACGTGCAAAAGTTATACAGAGACTTGTGAGAAAAACAAAAAATATATTGGTTTCTTATAGTATTTGCTCCAATTTTAAGTAGTGATAGTTCAAGAAGTGTTATCGTAAACAAAATTACGTAGATTTGAAGTCAGAGGGTGTGTGTCTATATATTTTGCACATGCCACTAACTAGTTGAGAATTAGTGGAAATAATAATAAGCATTACCTTATCTGTATTACTGTTTCCCCAATCAACTGCAAACTTGATTGAACTACATTTGTGTTGCTCATTTATAGGCCAATAATGAACGGTGGGGATTAAACCTCTGGAGAAAAAATCATAGTAATGAGGAGTTACCACCAGACTCATCGAGTCACAAGCCAATATATATTTCTCGCTAACCGACCATGAGTTTCCTTCAACGTATATTTTGTACCTGCATGTAATACAATATTAAATATTCATATTGAGTCCAATAAATAATTAATTACATTTTAATTTACATAAAAATGAATTAATTGGTAACTAATGTGTTGCCCACCAACCTATGCGTGCATTGGCTTGCCAAATCTGTATCTTTAAACCCTTTTCTCCAATCCTGCAATTTTTGACAAAATAAATATTTCTAGTTTCTTTTCATAGGACTTGTAATTTTATTATATTTCTACGTTTTATCTAACTTCCCAATGTTATTATTTATAGTATTGTTATTTTGTAAAATATAAATTATAATAAAAACATTCATGTGTAAGATATTTGACCAGATGGTGGATTCTGGCATTCCATTCATGTGTAGCATCAGAATTGCACTTTGCAAGGTCTTTTCTAGCAGTGCCTGTGTGTGTATTCCCTTTCCAATATGCAAAGGGTTCCCTTTTCATCCAATTTCTTCTCCCATTCCCTTGTTCCAATTCCTTCCTCAATTTCACCCATGGAGATATATTCACTTCTGGCCTGCAATATCAACTTCCATGTTTCATACTTTTATAATATAAAACCGATCAAATATAAATATAAATTGTAAAAACCTTTAACGTTGTGTTTCTATGTCTGTGTCTTTTTTTAAGAAGGGAGATTGATGGAAGTTACAAATAATTGTGTTCTTGAGTTTTTCAAAAAAAAAAAAAAAAACAAAAAGAAGGAAACTAATGAAAGTGAGAAAAGAAATGAAATTTGTTAATAATTTTTCTTGCTAACTTTCCTTCAAAATGGAAGAAAATGAAAAGAAAGGAAAGAGAACACAAAATTTTTACCTTTTTTTTTTAAAAAATTCATTTCTTTGATTTTGTAACACGGAATTATAATATGTTTTTACTTTTCTCTTTTCTCTTTTTTTTTTCTCTCGACAATTTTCTTTCACTTCTTTCTTTTATTTTCTTTTGTTTCTTTTCCTTTTTTCATTTATTAAACTTGTGAACACAACGCACATGTGCCAACACAAATGAACTAAACGAACATAAACAAACGCATCATCGAACGTTCGGGAACAAAAATAAACAAACGCGGCCTGTGTTTATGTTTATTCGATTAGCTAAATGAACACGGTTTTCTTGTTCTTGTTCATTCATTTATTAAACGAATAAACGTAAACAAACTTTCCGTCAAACGGTTCATGAACATGAACGTTCAGTGCGTTTACAATTCTAATAAGGTTAAAAGGTGTATATTACCAACCCCAGAAGGACCAATCAGGGAAGACGATATCATATGTCAAATCATCCCCACAATAGTGGAACAACGGTGGTATAACACTAGTGTTATCAACATAATCCCTTTTATGAATCAACGGCCAATCGTGACACATGAACATCAATTCAAGGTCCGGTACTTTTCCAGGATAAAGTTCAAGAAGTTGCAAGATCCCCCAAATGGTGAATACGTCTCGTGTTTGAAACACATAGTCGTATTTCTCCATGTAAAGCCTTCCATCAACGATGATTAATCGAAAATGTGCCTTTGATCTAGCTTTTTCCACCATTTGTTTCGTGATTCCGGTGTGTTTCCATGGTTTAAGATCTTCATGAATCCATCTAAAGTATTGGGGACATGATTGAGGTGTTGAGTTATTAGGGGTTTCATCAATGGAAAGAATGTCTTTTTGACGAAATTGAGCAGTTATTGAAGACTGTAAAACAATAAGGGATGTGTTAGTAGATTTGTAAATTATTTAACAACCATTTGGAGTCATCTTATGTATTTGATTTGATTGTTTCTTAACGAATATTTCTAGATTTTCTAAAGTAAATGCCTAACAATCTTCGGAATATAGGATATGAAACTATATCGTTTTGATTGAGAATGATGCCACTTGAAAATCTAATAGGATTTTTAATCTTTATATATATATATAATTATATTAAAAATCATTATATTTTCTCACTCATTTTTAATTAAATAATACTTTTAATACTCTTATCATTGTTTTTTTTCTCTTCCACTCACAATCACTTTTAAAAATATTAAAAAATTCATAGGGAAATGATTCATCATATATACTAATGAGCAGTAATATTTTCTTTCTTATTTACTAACAATCACTCAAAACCATATCATATAATATAGGAAACATAATCACGTATTTTTAGAGACTTCACTGTGAATGCTTTAATATCTTTGATTTATATCTTAATGGAAGAAAATAAAAATAAGGCAACAATGTATTTGAAAATTTCCCATGACATGATATTAGATATTATTGGAAAAACTAAATATTAAATAAAAACAAAAACATAATAACAACTTAAATTTCTAGTGAACATGATAACTTTAAAAGGGATAATTACGCATGTTTATCTTTAAACATATAAAATTATGTGTTTTAAAAAACCATAAGTTTTTTAATACAGTTTTGGGGTGGTGGCAGTCGGGGCAGTGGATTACGAAAAAAAACATAATTGAGGGAAACACTAGGCTAAATAAGATAAAAAAAAATTAATTTACACTTTTTTCAATCACGATTTTAAGGTGAACATATAATTCTAAAGTTTTAACAGTCCGTTTTAACAATCATTTGGGCCGAAGGGCCCAATCATCTTATCCTCATAAGTCATAAACATCATTTTCTCTTCCGGTTATAATGCCACTAAAATAGAGATTAATTATTGTTTCATTATTTGATTATACTGATATTTTATGCCCGATAATCTTATATTCTAGTGATATTGATGTTTCTCTATTAAAAATGGTATGAGTTTGAATTTTTCTAAGTGTAATTTTAGATGGAATTATAAAACTGTTATAGATTAATTATAGGTGAAGAATTGTGAGTTTTTTTCTATGGAAAAATTATTTACCAAAATAGGTTGTTTGAAAAATATTTACTAAAATAGATGTTTTCATAACTTTTATTTTCTCATTCCTAATTCCATTGGATAAAAAACTTATTTTTGAAACAAAAATGTTATTAAGAAAAACATAAGTAAAAAAGTTATAACTTTTGTATTAATCCACTGCCGTAAAACATTAAAAAATTAATTTAATTTTTTGTCTTCTATGCTTAATTTAATCTTACGACTTTTTGTAATAGATTAAACTTTCTTTAGTTTACCAATAATTTTAACTTTTTTAAATACTTTAACTAACATATGTT
>BJCM01084680.1:0-22308 GCA_018326385.1 Flaveria bidentis
TGATGTGAAATAAGGGTGGGCGGCCATGCCCACCTTTACACCAACTTTTACCAAAAATTTGTCCTTTTGGACACTTTTGGTCCCTTCACTTGAACTTTATCACATTTCCTTCTTTTATTCTTCATTTTTCATATCTTTTTAAATAACCGGGTGTTACAGTCATTAACACCAACACCCGCCACCTAGCCACTCATTAACACCCACCCATACTCCGAACTCGCCATATATCATTACATGCAAACTAAGCACACCAAAAATCCGCCACCTCTCCTCCTAATAAGCCACTAACCTAAGCTATACCACACACCTCACTACTCTAGTTATTAGAACTAATGATGATAACTCCTCATTAACATTACCTCTCGGCTGATGGATTGGAAACACAAACCACACCACTACAACCGCTTCGACCACCATCACCTTCACACCACCCCACCACCTTGAACCTGATCACAATACCACCATCACTACTCTCTCTCAAAACTCTCGGTCACCACCATAACACCACCACAATCGAACACCATCATCTTCCAAATCATTATTGCAAGAAGATCGAGATTGGTGAGCTCAAATCAAGTTGGATCATCAAGGAAAGAATCTGCCATTAGCTACCCTCACTCTCTCCCATTATCAAAATCAAGGTTTCAACTCTTAAACTAACTAACATTATAAGTTATTTGTGTTTAAACAACACATATAATCAACCCTTGTGATTAAAACATGAAAAGTATTCATCGAACACCACAAATATTTCATTGTATTCAGAAATCAATAAGAAAGGTTTGAAAATCTAAAAAATATGATAAACCATGAAATTAAACAAAAGGATTATATATAAGGGTTGAAATTTTGAATAAACTTGATAAATTTGTTATACTACATAAATGGCTATGATTGTGGGAATAAAGATGATAGATATATTAGAAATATTAAGGATTAAAGTTCTGCAAATTTTGGTACAATTATAACTAGTAAATAATTTATATAAATTATTTAAGTATTTGGAAAAGAGTTTTCTACTAGAAGAACCAAACCTAGCAAGAAGCTGGAAAAATTATATGCTGATTTTTATAATTTAAAAGACTTGTAGAAAAAGTTTTTGGCTTAATTTGAAGTTATGCATAAGTTATGAATTTTAGAATTTTCTGTTATTTGAAATCGGAAAAAATACTTAAACTATAAGATAAGTCATGAACAATTTGCGAAAAGCATGATAATTAGAATAGAGCGTTTTGTATGAAAATTGGAATTTTAGGACATATTCTATTATTTTTACCGAGTATTGTTTGAATGATAAAAATCATGAAAATAGGTTTTACTATGATTTAGAACTTAAAAAATTTTTAAGAAAATATAAATTTTGTTATATATATTCTGAAAAAATTTAATAAATTTTAGGGGCCCGAAGGTATTTCTGCTAATTTATGCAATTAATATAAAAATTCCAGAAAATAAACTGTAAATAATTGATATATGGAATTTGATATGTTATATCTGATTTTTGGACCCACCTACTGTAAAAAATTTGTGATATATGTTTGATTATAATTTCTGTCATAAATTTTATAATCTAAGGTGCTGAAAATTTTAAAAAAAAATATTTTCTAAACTATAAATATTTTGTTTATAGGTTACCCATTGGAGTAAGAGGTAAGACTCATAGTCCCATTTTATTCTTATAAGCTTTTTGGTGGGAAACATACTGTTTTTATGATTAATGCATTTATATAAGGTTTTTGAGATTTACTGGCATTTACGTTACAACCATTAATTCGGTTGTGGAACCGTTGGATAATATAGGTAGCGGTACTTAAAAAAATATTTCCTGCACCAACAAGATGAGTGTTGTGATGCTATATTATCTGATTTTATGTATTATGTTATAACAGTTATGAATCATCTGATTATTAAATAAGGTTTGGTTGTATTTGATGCATCAAAAATATTTTGTTTGAAGTTAAACCTATGATCTCACCAACTTTATATTGACCATTTTGAGTATGCTTTTTCAGGTAAGCAATATGTCTAACAGCATAATGTTCTCCTTTGATGTTTATAATGGTTGGGGAGAGATTATGGGCAAAGTTTGTGTAAATCTAAATGTAAACATGTATGATTTCAGCCTATCGGTGGACGCGCATTTCCATCTTTACTGAAAATGTAACAGTTTGATATTATGTTTGTAATAGGATTATGTTATGTAAAATTTTGACTACTTATGATATGATGTAATCCTAACTTAAACTATCTATGTGACGAATATTATGTTATGACATGTTCTAGTGTGTTAAATTATTTATTCTTTTTTATCAATGTATTCTGAACAAGCGAGTCACATCCAACGCATTTCACGTTTCCGTCGGGATGCATAAAACATCCCTAACCAAATCATGCTTATATTTAAACCCATGAAGCTTCTTGCAGTAAAGCGCATGCTCGTCGAAAGAATCCAAATGCGCCTTGCGACAAACTGGGAAGGCTGATATCAGCATCACTCAGTTCATCTCTTATTTCTTTCTTTATTCTTCAACATTATCTACTGATTTAAGCTTGTTTAACGAGGTCACCTGAAATAAGACCCATACATATTTCAAAAAACACCAATGAAAACAAAATCTTAACATGAACCATTAATACAGTGACACATAGCCAATAGCCAACTGACTGGTAATGTACATACCAATCATGAAATATTATAATAAGTTATAAAATCATCTTTTTAAAACAATAATAGTGCATCTCACAACCTTTGTAAAACAAAGATAACTTGTGTTCCTCCTGTTAAGAAAATAATCATACGAGTATTGAATATTCTAAAAACATTATAAATAAATTACTTATAACAAAATTTTGACCAAGTCCTTGGTTGACATCAGAATGTCAACTTTGTTTCTTGTTTTTAATATATCCACTTGCATAACTAATGAAATTCTCCAGCTAATGAAGTCGTTTACTTGATGGTATCACCCATCTATATATCCATACACTTCCAATCACAAGTTTCTTCATTCACACACAGACTTCTTAATTATCTACACTCCATAAGTTTTGTTACACAACACACAAATGGAGAGCAAAGCGGTAGGGTTCTGCGCTGTTGTCGCGGTGCTCGGAGTAATATCAGCAGCCATGGGCTTTGCAGGAGAGTTCACTAGAGTTAAGGTAACAATCAGTACTTAGGTTAATGTCTAAACTGTAGAATAATATCCTTTTCAATGAAATTTTGATATGCAATATTGAGATATAATTAACAAGAATATGTTTTAATTAAATGGGCATATATGTGCATGCAGGCTTCTGATGTTTATACTAAGGGCGGTTCGTGTGTTTATCCGAGTAGTCCAGCCCTTGCTCTTGGAATCATATCAGCTATTTTCGCGATTATTACGCAAGTTTACATAAGTGTTACGTTCGGAGGTTGTAGATGTTGTCGAAATGACCCTAATTCGACCCCGATTTCAAAACTTTTTTCTGTTTTGTCATGGTACAGGATATCAATCTTGTTGGTTTCAAGTTTTTGATATGTTGGTGGTCTAAGAAATTGATAATAATTTCAATTCTAGGTGGTTTTAAAACATATTTGATCAAAAAATTAACTCATAAAAGAAGCGAACTCAAATAAGATGAATATATTTTTTCTTTAGGTTTTTTACACTCAATAACTCAGTAACATATAATTTGACTTTTCTATATAAAACTTGTGATATTTAATTTTTAGAAAGTATGTAGTGTTTAAATTTTTAGTGATGTTCTGATATAAATTTTATTCAAAATTATTTTTCTTCAAAAGAAAGTGTTTTGTTTTTGGTATTTCTGAAACCAAACACATATATACTATATTTTAAACATATCTCGTTTGAAACAAAAAAACAAAAAGTGAAATAAATAGCTTATATTTGGATTTATTTTAATTATATTATTGGTTACTAGAGAAAAATAATGTTAAATAAATTATTGAAAATAATTAAAGTTCATATATGTTCAGTAGCTGCTTAGTTATACAAGTAAATCTGATGAGTTTGCTACTAATTAGGCAGAGCGAATTACATAGAAATCAAACGTCTCAAAAACCTCCTAGAAACTTTCATTAATTTTTTAAACCACCTACAAATGAAAAAAAATTAAAACAATTGTTGTTTTCTGTTTATAGAGATCATTCATGCCAAGGAATAAAACTTATTAATGTTGAATATGCAGGATAGCTACGGTTGTAGCTGTAATTCTATTGTTGTCAGCTGCTGCACTAAATAATAAAGAAGGTGGACAAGTTGATTCATATGGTTATTTTACATGTTATGTTGTGAAGCCGGGAATATTTGCAGCAGGAGCTATTTTAGCTCTTTTAAGTGCAGTTGTTGGGGTCGCGGCTTTTGTTATGGTAGCTCCACAGGCGACACAAGTCATCACGAACCCTGGGGTTGCATACCCCGTGGGTGCTAATGTTGATCCAGAGAAAAATCCAGTACCTTTCCCTCCACAACAATACGGGCAGCCTCAACAATACCCTCCTCAACAACAATACTGATCATAAACCGATATATGCATGCTTGATGATCAGGGTAGGACAAACAAGGTTACGTGTGTTTGTGGTCCATGATTGAGTTGATTGCCTGAGATGGTGAGAGCGGATTTTATGCGACACCCTTGATTTGGGATAAAATATGTGTGTCGTATTGTTGTTTCTATGGTTTTTAATTTTATCAGTGTGTTTGCATTTCTAGGTTTTACATTGTATTGTTTCAATTTGTAGTTTTTTGAGTGTTTCAAAGGTAAGTAATAGTTTTATTTATAGTCTTTCATTGTTTTAAGATATATGTTGTGTTATGGATTATTTGAAAATTGTTAAGCGCAAATAAAGCCTTGATTGTTGTAAAACAATGATTTGGTAACATCTCTAATAAACTAATCGATGTCATATAAGGAGATAGGAGTTTATTATAATAAAAGAATGATCATCCAGCAATAATCCAGATAGGAATTTATTATATTAAAAGAATGATCATCCAGCAATAATCCATATGTATTAACTATCGATGATCAATATAGCAAAAGCAAAAATCGGGAGAAAATGACAATAGTAATTAGCAACCACAATATATCTATCCGGCATTTATAATTATAAATTTGTGCATTATAATTATATCTTATGCTTTAAAAGGTTGTAGCTTAGTTATCTTTCGGTCAACTAATTATTAAATGTAGGGTGAACCAAATGTGTGGGATTTAAAGAAGCATTTTGAGAATTATGCACTACATTATTTTAAAGAATAAACTTAACAAGAATAATTGAAAAAACTCATTTTCATTGTATTTTTTTAATGATCAACGAATAATTTTTAAGTCCGGTCATTCGGGTAATCACATTACGAAAGGGTACTCACGTCTGTTAACACAGACAACGCTGATGACTAGACCCGCCTTTTATTTAAGGGAAAACCCACCACGCAAACACTTATTGCGGTAAAACATTAGTACACTTGAAATATATTGCATCAAGTGAGACTCAAACTCATTACCTCCACTTTGAAAAATCATAAGGTGTATATTCTCAAACCATTTAATTTAGAGTTTATTGGCTATCAACTTATAACTTTTATTGCACACAGTACACGTAAAAAATGGACTAAATATATTTTTTTAATGGTCAAGTATATTAAAACATTGACGGGACTAATAAAAAAACGCACTATATGGTTTTTAAAGAATGGACTTTAGTGGTTTATTTTTTTAATATAATATTTTGAATAATATAAACGCTTATGTTGTAACGCCTTGGTTTGTGACAATGTTTGAATAACCGGATCGTGTGTCCACTGCAATGCGCAGAGGCTTAATTGCTGGTTGTCCTTAACAACCAATTACGAGTTTCAAATTGTAGATAAACATTTGTTAGAGGTCTATTTTAGGCATGATCAATTTCTTTAACTTTTATTTAGTTCTATCACTTTTTAAAACTTTCGTAACTTTTATGTACGATATTATTTTTTTTCATAAAAACCACTATAAAAACGAGCGTTCATTTATTTATAATACAAATACAATATCGATATATTAAAAATTAGAAAATTTTATGTTTTTCAACTCATATGATTTCTCCTTGTCATTATATATAAACTACAGTTTATTGTGTCTTTTTATCCATTATTGTGTTTTTCTGAATATTTTTTGTGTTTTTTATATAAAATAATGAATTCTAACAAATATAATGGTAAAATAATATTATTGTGTAATTCTAATATGTAAAACACAATAATAAAATAACAAGTAATTAATTTAATACATTAAAAGCAATGATAAAATAACATAATATGTTATAAAACATGAAACATAATAATAAAAGTCTCATTGCGTTTTATATGTTCGTCGTTATATTTTACTGAACAGTATATATTTTGAAAAATACACTAGTAAAATAATATCATTGTGTACTAGTAATTGTAAACACAATAATAATATAACAACAAATTTATATAATATATAAAAAATAATGAAAAAAATTACACGCAATGATGTACAACTTATAACAAAATAATGAATGCATAACAAATGATAAAAAAAATTATTTGAAACAATGACGTAACATATTAAACATATTTATCTGACGTATTACACACAATAACTTGACCTATTTAACATAATTACTAAAATATTTTTCCTATTAAAAACAATAGAAAGATACATTTCATATTTTCATGGAGGGTATTTTTCTTAACCTTTTGGATTACCATAACCTTTCCAAAAAAATAAACAAATACGTTAAATACCATAATCGGTTTTTAAGTTCCTTAACTTTATATTTTGGAAATAAAAATTAATATTTTTCAATTTCGTTATTACATGGAATTTTTATCAGCTCTATTTTACAACTTAAATACATTGCTCCAAATGTATGAATCAACCAATATTATATGCACTTACGTATATCTTAATTAAAGTTCCTAGCTAACTTTATGGTAGCATCCATCTATATATACTTGCACTTTCAGTCTCAAGCTTTCTTCATCCACAGGCTTCTTCACACACACTCCTCAGGCCACACACAACTAACAAATGGAGAGCCGATTGATCGGCTTCTGCGTACTTGTTGCAGCCCTCGGAATAACGTCAGCGGCCACTGGTTTCGTAGCTGAGGCCACTAGGGTCAAGGTAACAAACAACACCGTAACAATAAAAAAAATATAAAGATAAACATTTTGATTTTTAGCGATGTATATGTTGTGGGCATATGTGGATGCAGGCTTCGGATGTTTACATTGAGGGCGATTCGTGTTTTTATCCAAGTAGTCCCGCTCTCACCCTAGGAATCGTAGCAGCTCTGTTTGCGGTCGTTACACGAATTTACATAACCGTTACGTTTGGTGGAAGTAGTTGTTGTCGAAATGACCCTAATTCAACTCCAGTTTCAAAATCTCTCTATGTACTCTCATGGTACTGACAACAACCTCATTGTTTTATTAATTTGACATATGTTTATTGTTACATTTGTAAGTAGTATTAAGTTTTGTTTGTAACATTCAGGGTGGCTTCAGTTATAGCTGTGGTTCTATTGCTGGCAGCTACAGGAATTAACGATGAAGCGGATGGAGAGTTTGATTCATATGGTTATGTTACATGTTATGTCGTGAAGCCTGGGATATATGCAGCAGGAGCTGTTTTAGCGCTTTTAAGCGCAATTTTTGGGATCGCTGCTTATGTAACCTTAATTTCATCTACACAAAACACAAGTCCTCCGATTGCATTATCATCAGATGTAGAAAAAGGTTCCAATGTTTGATCCATGATCAGTAGATCACGATCTGTCGTTGTGGTAAGATCAATGAACCGTTAATTATGATTGTTTTAGAAATGGTTTGTTTATCGTTTGCGCGATGTAGTGATTGCATTGTATGTGAAAAGTTGAGTATAAAGAATAACAGATTTGAACTGATGTTGCTTTAACGGTTTTGAATTTCTTAGCTTCTGTTGAAAATATATCTGAAATCAAAGTGAATCGAAAAAGGGTCAAATTTTGGGTTAATAGATGAACGTTTCCATCCATTGTTTTGTTTACCATCATGTTCATGGGATTGAGTAAGAAGTATGTTAATACTATTAAGCACTTGATGAACATGTTTGAACATGGCCAATTGGACCAATTGGTATATCTATAAGCAATGTCATCCCACATTCCCACCAATTACAAAGTCGATCCATTTGATAACCTTAATATTATTTTCCATTTTTAAATAAAAGAAGTTTTTTTTCCTTTTGAAAACAACATAAACAACGCTTAGAGCGATGAGTTGTTCGTTGGTGCGGTCTATCTAAAATTTTGATTTTCTACCCTCTACTTACATTGATATAAATAGATTTTTCATCTTGGTCGTTGTCATCATCGACCAATTACTCTGAGAGCAATATTTATTTGTTAAGTGTGGTCCAAGCCACGATCCGATTTGTATGTCATCCTAGCGAGGCTAAAAGTTCTAGTCCACATAAAAGAGCAGTCCAAATTAACCAAGATCATGATATGATCCCGTAAACAAATGTCTTACAAAAGATTTGTTTTGTGAGAAGCCAACATATGAGGATAAACCATTTATGCGTCTTTTCATTGAATCAACCATTATTCCTACGAATAGTTGAAGGTTTGAAGCAGAGTTTGAACATTTTTAACAAACATATGATGCAAGAGGTAAACTAGGTTTCCCAGCTTTACAAAAGTATACGCCAGTGACGATTCATCACCCGACACACGCCACTAACATTTTACTATAAGCTTATTGGTATGTTTTCTTATTTGATTGTGCCATTATGCATGCATACAAACAGACATGTATATAGGGTCAACTAATATTTCTCTTCAAGTGTATTTTTGTTCCCACTCCAGAAAAGCACATAAGTCATAACTATGGTGATGCGGCATCATAATCTAGGGTCAACTGTAAATATAAAAAGTCCACGGTAGATGTTGTAAATATGTTAATATAAAATTATAAATTCGTTTGGAGGATCTGATGTTAAACACTCGAAGTGGTAGATCTAGATATTTATTTAGATGAAGTTACTGTTTTTAGATGGTTCAGTTTTATAAAAGCAATCATAAATATATATAGATCACATCATGGCTGGCTCGTCACGTAATAAAACAATGATACAAAATGTTGCAAAAAACCACTTGTCAATACAAATGATAAAATAAAGATAACTTTAGTAAACTTTAGACCAACGAATAATCAGTGTATTTCTTTTTTTCATTATTCTTTTGGCAAGATTACTTACGCCAATCACATTGGCAAATCTCGTATCTTTTTTCACATTACAATGTAGTCGGTGACGAAACAAGAAACTTTTAACTAGAGTGTTAGGTGTGAGCATAAACAGATATGAACCACATGATATATACCAAAAACTCATACATATATCTCCAAACACAACCGAGTAAAAACTCGTACATATATCTCTATATACTCTAAAAACTTCATTGTATACCGGTGACTCCGGTGTCACCTACATGGCTACATAGGTCCGCATCTGATAACATATGTTATGCCCTCCTTGTAACCAAGTTCTTTCAAGTCTAATAGAAACACGCTTTTGGTTTCTGCTCCTAGCACTTGATTCCTGAATTGTGATTGTTCTTGATCAACACCTATTCACTTCGTTAGCAGATTCGAAAGGTATCCACAATATCCCCCTTCTGCATCATGTTCTCTTAAGTAAATCTTATTGTAATACTCCTTTCGGTTTGTTCATAAAGTTCCTAGTTCCTAAAGAGGCAGTTACTGTAGTGGATGATTGTAAAAGAGCTACTTGGGAGTTCCCTTTATCTGTTCTCTTGTTATGTCCGTGTTCATGGATTGGTAGGTTGAACCCAAATAATACTTTTGTGTATTCGTGGGTTGATATTGTTATGACCTATTTAACCAAAAAAACTTCCAATATTGTTTTGCATATTCTTCTCTAAAACTATAAATTTACACTAATAAAAAACAACACTAAAAGATGTTTATGGTGTAAAATTTTGATGATTGTTATTGAATACCAACCCCCTTATATAGGGGAGATTACAACCGTAAATACAGCAAAGATATGCACAACTAATTACACTAGAATTATCTCTAATAATAATACAAATCTATTCCTAAATAATAGAAGAAGTCGGTTGGATAATACACCCCCGCAGTTTGAGCGGGCGGAGGACTAACGCTCAAGCTGGATCGAAACGACCGGAACATTTGTCGAGATAAACCCTTGGTAAATATGTCCGCATAATGATGTGAAGAGGGGACACGAAGAACACGAATATGACCGACACGAACTTTATCCCGAACAAAATGGAATGTCAATCTCTATATGCTTTGTCCTCTAATGTTGCACCGGATTATTAGACAAGTAAACCGTTGAGACATTATCACAATAGACAATTGAAGCCTGACGCAAGGGAGTATGAAGTTCAAGTAATAAGTTCCAAATCCATGTGGCTTCCGCAAAAGCATTAGCAACTCCGCGATACTCGGCCTCGGTGTTGGACCTAAAAATTGTAGGTTGACGTTTAAAGGACCAAGAAATAAGATTATCTCCGAGGAACACGCGATATCCGGAGGTTGAACGTCGAGAGTCCAGACAACCACCCCAATCAACATCAGAATAATCCACAAATGAGTGAGAACCCGATTTGACAATGCGTAAGCCATAATCAATAGTCCCCTGCAGGTAGTGAATTATTCGCTTCATGAACATAAAACGAGAGCCCCGTGGTTCATGCATAAAAAGGCAAACCTGTTGAACAGCATAAGACAAATCCGGCCTCTTGAATGTAAAATATTGGAGCGCACCTGCAAGGCTTCTATATAAAGTTGGGTTTGCGAATAATGGTCCTTCAGTGGCACTGAGTTTAGCCGACAAGTCGACCAATGTCGTACAAGGTTTACAAGATGACAGAAGCACGAGCAATGATATCCCTTGCATATTGATCCTGAGATAGAAAAAGACCATGCTTATGCGGAGTAACTTTAATCCCCAAAAAATGATGTAAGTGACCCAAATCAATCGTAGCACTCTCGTGAGAGTGTATGAATAATAGGCGATCATTGGATGTTGTGAGAACAATGTCATTCACATATAGAAGTAAATAAGCAATGTTAGAAGTAAATAAGCAATGTTAGAAGCATCCCGATTATATAGAAATAATGACCGATCACAAGTGCTACTCCAAAAACCTTGTGAAGTAATGAAAGTAGCAAATCGGGTGTACCAAGCCCGAGGAGCTTGTTTGAGTCCATAAAGGGACTTCTTTAACCTGCAAACATGGTGTGGAAACCTGTTGTCAAAAAACCCCGGTGGTTGATGCATATAAACGGTTTCATGTAAGTCCTTGTGTAAGAATGCGTTCTTGACATCCAATTGATGGATGGGCCAGGACCACGAGACAACAAGAGAAAGAACGATCCAAATAGTAGACGGTTTAACAACAGGGAAAATGTCTCATCACAATCAATGCCCACTGTCTGCGAGTTACCATTGACCACCAAACGAGCCTTGTAACGTTCTAACGACCCATTAGACTTAAATTTATGGCGAAACAGGCACATGCATCGGATGACGGAACAGTCTAGAGCTTGGGGAACTAGTTCCCAAATTTCATTCTCCTGTAAAGCCATACATTCGGTTTGCATAGCTTTCAACCAATTAGGATCAACTAAGGCTTTCGAATAGTGGTAGGTATAAGAGATAAAACAGGTGCGTGAAGAGTGGTTGAATGGTGATTACGTGATTTTGATCAGGTTGTCATGGGGAGGAGGTTGTTTGTGTTTGAGGGCTGATGAGTAGGATTTGGAGTTGGTAGTGGTATTGGATTGGGTGTAGTGGGTGGTTAGGGGTATGGTTTGGGTAGATGGAGGACGTGGGTGTCGGGAATAGGTAAAGGGATGAGGGTCTATCACTCTAGGGGTAGGACGAGAGTGAGAAAGTGGTCGTTGGAAGGTGAATCTGATGGGAGGCTGATCATCTAGGAAGGTATAAGAAATAGAAGGTTGTGGAATGGGGTAAGGAAACACATGCTCATCGAAGGTCACATGGCGCGAGATGTGGACCTTGCCCGTAGTAGGGTCCAAACAACGGTACCCACGAAAATCTGGTGGATACCCTAGAAAAATACATCTCACAGACCGAGGAGTAAGTTTATGTGGTTGAGTAGCAGAGGTGTTAGGGTAACATGCACAACCAAACACTTGTAAGTGTTCGTATTCAGGATGACGTAGGTAAAGGATAAAGTTTGGGGTGTAAAAGTTGAGTCGTTTAGTGAGTAGTATATTATGAAGGTAGGCGGCGGTGTGAAGGGCTTCAACCCAAAAGGTGGGGGGAAGATTTGCATGAACCAAAAAAGCACGAATTATGTCATTGAGACAACAAATCATTCGTTCCGCTCGTCCATTTTGGGAAGAGGTTTGTGGGCAGGCAAAACGAAAAAGGAAGCCATGTTGATTGGCAAAAAAATTTAAAGGTATGATTGTCAAATTCACCACCTAAGTCACATTGGAAAGTTTTGATTTTACGATTGAATTGTTTGAGTATTAGTTAAGGTGAAATTTGGCAAATGTTGGGAAAGTTTTAGATTTGTATTTAAGAGGGCGCACACACACACGAAGTGTGAAAATTTATCTATTAAAACCATATAATATTTATACCCAATTTTACTCGTGATTGGGGAAGTCCATAAGTCATAATGAATTATATCAAAAGGAGCAAAAGTAAAGGTAGTAGAAGAGTAGAATGGCAATCTTTTACTATTAGATAGTTGATATGAATTGCAAACATGAGAAACTTTGTCTTTATTACAATGAAAATTAAAATTACGACTTAAAAGATCTAAAACTTGGGCCTCGGGGCGGCCAAGACGGTCATGCATAGACGGGTTGGTGAAGCAAGAAAGGTAGCTTGAGGCGGCAATTAAGAAGGAGTGAATGGATAAAGATCCCCGGTGCTATTGTGGCATGAAAGAATCTGCTTTGTTTTGAGGTCCTTCAAAGAAAAATCAAACGGGTCAAATTCTACACTTTATTATCACGAGTAAAACATCTAACGGATATAAGTTTTTTAATAATGTGTGGGCTATAAAGGACATGTGGCAAAATATAGGTGTGATAGGGTAATGGATGAAAGCTTGTTCCCGATACTTTAATTGGTAAATATTTGCCATTGCCCACCAAAATATTACAACAAAATGACAAATAAGAGATGAATCTAGGATTAAAAGTTTACCTAGATCATAAGTGACATGAGATTCGATGTCGGTATCCATGATATCCGATGTCAATGAAGATGAAGATTGATTAACCTGCATATTGGCAAAAGCAGCATTTAAGTCGGATGGGCACATCGCATTGTAAACTCCCTACTGTTGCGGTGAGTAGGTTGTAAACCCAACATAATAGGCCTGCGATGGGGAGGGAGTTGGCTGTTGGGCTTGCAAATTAGGCCGCCAGTTCTGTTGAGTTGGATATGGCCAGTGTGGTGGAGTCCACGAGGCCCAGTGTGGGGTAATGCGATTGTTGACCAGACCACGGTGGCAACTGTGATCTGCCACCACCCCGACATCTTCCACCATGCTAATTAAAAGAGCCACCCCTGCCATTGTCGCCGCGACAGTAGGATGCAGAGTTGGAAATGTTGTCAACAGGCGGATTGTTGGTGTGTGGAGAGGGAGAATGTTGTGATGGTACGGCTGTGATGGTACGGTTGTGGTGGCAAGAACAATGGCTTGGAATCCTTTTTTAGCTTCAAGTCGCAAGACCTCATCATTGAGCATGGTGATGGCCTGATCCCAATTCACACCTTGCTAATTTATCAAGGAAGCAATAGTGTTGTATTCCACGGGAAGTCCCCGAACGAGTTTGCAAAACCAACCGTGATTCCGAGACCGGCTGGTCTACATCTGCTAATTGGTTCGCCAAATCAGTCGGACGCTGGTAATAGTCTTCAACTGAGAAGCAGGCCGTAAGGGACAGGTTACAGAACTTCGTCTCTAGCGTTGCAGCACGAGCCTTTTTGTTGCTAAGGAAGATCTTCTCTAATTTTGAACAAGCAAATCGAGTCGTGGCCTTGGTATCAAGAATACGAATCAAGAGTTCGTCTGAAACAGTGTTATATATCCATTGTAAGACCAAAGCATCAAGTTCTTTCCATACCTCGTAGGCGTCGGATGTGGGGGCTGGAGCGGTTGTTCCGTCGATGTGATCAAAGACTTTGTATGCGACTGCATGGAGGCAAAATAACTTAACCCAGGATGAATAGGTGACCTTTATTCCATCGAGGGTTCGGATTTTAGTTTGGATATTTTTCACTGATTTGGTTGGGTGCAAGGGAGAGGGTTTGTTTAATGACTTGGCAATTTCTTTGCCTGCGTCTTTGGTCATGGCTGGAACTCGGATGAATCGCCGAGAAAGGGAGAAAGAAAATCCGAAAATTTGAGGAGAGGGAAAGTATTCAAATGCGTAGCTCTGATACCATAAAGTATGTTTATGATGTAAAATCTTGAAGATTGTTATTGAATACCAACCCCTTTATATAGGGGAGATTACAACCGTAAATATATCAAAGATATGCATAACCAATTACACCAGAATTATCTCTAATAATAATACAAATCTATTCCTAAATAATAGATAAAGTCAGTTGACAAATAAAACTAACATTTATTTCTACTTTTTAAGGTTTTGACATTACATATCCAACTAGATTAAGTTTTGGCACAAATCCTCCTTAAAAGTTTCTTAATATAAACAGGTCACCCCAACACCCGCCCAGGACCCGTTAGTTGAACATGTTTGTGGGTATGACACAAACCTATTTAAGCGACTTATTCTTTCTGCTTTGTGCCTCCTACATAAGTTATCTTACTTGAGACTTCAGTTGATGCTTCTGCCCTAACCTGCAACTAATATTCCTACACACGATCTTCCTACTTCGACTCTTCCATCGCCTAAAAGACCTTCCAAACCACCTAGTTGGCTTGAAGATTATAGGGGTGTTTGTTTTTTCTAAGAAGCACTTCATGTCCTCTTTTGTCTACGTTGGGCTCTACAGATTGTTTTTAGAAGACCTTTCCTTAAAAAAGATCTTCCTGATGTCTGGAGAAGACATAGCACCACCATTTCTAACCTCGTCTCGCCTTTTAATAACAATCTTCCCCCTTCCCCCAAAGTATCAACCTCCATCTCAAACATTGAACCTCCTCCCCATCTTCCTTCTCACCACCACCGGCCCCCCTCCCCCACCGGAAAACCGTGGCCGGTGTCGTGTATCATCTCCGGTGCGATGTACTCCTCCGTTCCGACAAATGAGTTCGATTTTGAATACAAGTGAGTCTTGTGACTCAGTGCTGAGTTGTGAATTGACTCAGAGTGTACGGAATCTTCTGAACAATTTGTAGGTCGACAACACTTAAAGAAGTGTGAATCAATTTGTGTTATTTGTTGAATGTTCAAATTTTGGTAATCGAGTGGACAGAGTGGTGTGAGTTGATTGAGATTCTGATGAAGGTTTCAACGATAGTTTTGTTGATAGATCGTAATCGACGAGCATCAAATTACCGTTTTCCTGAATCATTACGTTTTCTGGCTTTAGCGGTTTGGATTAAATGTTTGAATATGAAGGGAATTAGGGTAAACATGATAACATGAATTAGCTTAAATTTGATAAGATTCATTACAGTTGATAAAGCCAAATCATGAAATCTTCTGTTCCAAACTGAAGATGTTAAAAAACTAACGGTTTTTTTCTTGCAAACTGCAGACATTTGGTCCACCTCTTCTGCTATAGATATCTACAGATGTGGTCCGCATACTGCATACATTTTCTTACAGGAAAAACAAACAACACCTATGTCACCCTCTTTACTTTCTCATATTTTGCCTCGCACTCAAGTAGCTCTGTGCCACTCCACTAGCCTCAATTGCAATACTATATGTGTTGCTTCAAAGAGGTGGTTCAAGAATCGGGATGGTGTATGGATATGGACAAAGATCTTAGTGCTTTAGAGTTGAACCTAGTGAGATGTGTGTATGTTGTTGACTTGCTTTTAACCGGAAGCTATGCTCTGCATATTGTATGTTGTTGACTTGCTTTTAACCGGAAGCTATGCTCTGCATATTCAATGTCTTCAAATCAGAGTAGATCACCCTTTCACATGAAAGTCATGGAAGTTTGACTTATTTTTTGGGCTTGGAGGTCTCTTAATCTAATCATAAAACTTATAATCTTCCTTTAGATCAAAACGTCAAGCTACAAGCAAACTCATATATCTAACAATCACAAGGCCAGATCATTAACTCCTAAATCAACGCAAGCACCAGCTTCTGTTCATTTTCAAGCAGTTAAACACCTTTAAGGTACTAAATCCTGCATACAGATGCAATTCTTTGGTTCATTTCATAGCTTAATGTGATTCTGATTAGGTCAGCTGCCCTTTTTTCTAAAAGGTCCATAACTGGATATTTTATACTACAGAGCATTGGCCCTTGTTTTGATATAACATGGCTGGTTAATATTCTTAAGGATTTGGGTTTAACAGATTTTGGCCCTGTGATCTCTGTTTCATAATGAAGCTACCACATAACAGCGGCAACTCATGTTTTCCATGCTAGAACCAATTTTCATTTTGTTAGCAATCAAATGAAATCTGGTGTTGTGAAGCTTCATACAAAATCTCAATTGACAGATGTTCTTACCAAGGCTGTATCTATTGACCAACATATCACTGTTTTAAGGAAGTTGAGAGTTATTGTTCCATCCCATACTGAACTTGAAGGAGTATCAAAGAGAATGCCATGATGTGCAGTCTCTGGACAAACTGCAGATAGATAATTAAGGGTGGATATTGTAAGAATGTAAATAAAGTTGTTAAGATAAGTTATTAAGAAATGGCATGTAAGTTAGTAGTATATAATCCGTTTTTCAAGTCTAATACAAAAACTCTCTCAACTTGTGTTTATTGAGCTAAATACAACAAAAACATTAGAGGAATTTTTGCAGCACACACAAGTAATACCTCAGGGTTAGCAAAACAAACCTGCACATCAGTGTTTGTGAGGCAGCAAGCCTTCTTTTTTGGCCATTTCATATATCGCAATTGACATTAATACTTTAGCATCAGGGGTCAAACGCCAAAGTGTCTCATAAGGAACCACATGCACTGTAATCAGCTCACCATCTTCCCTAAGCCCAGTCTCTTTTCCTTGCAGCTGTTTAATTACATCTGCACTTACGCTTCCTCTGTAAAGAAGTAAACTAAGTTCCTCATCACATCCACCCTACCATCACAAACAACAAGCATCAAACATACAAAAGGATTGATACTGTAAGAACGTCCATTTAGCGGGTTACTAAGATTATACCGGCGAGGGGATAACTTTGTATCTAGTGGAAGGTTCTAGAAAAGATGTGAGATCAACCATGTCATCTAGGTGTAATTCAATACCAGTCTCTTCTTGGACCTCACGCAAAGCTGTACCAAATATATCACCCACGTTCTCATCCAACATTCCAGCTGGCAGCTCCAAAATTGGCCTCCCAACTGGCACCCTAACCTTGAATTTGAACAAAGTTACAGAAAAGTTCCCCATCAGCCTGATAAAAATCACAATTCGATAACTAAACAATGCAAAATCATACATAGTAGAACCTGCTCGGTAAGCACAGTGTAAGTTTTCCCTTCTGATTCCAGTAGGATTAAAACAGCTACCGCTGGGCCTCTTGCAAAAACAATACCTGGAACCTAAGCAGGTATTGGCAGTTTAATGCATAAATAGGACAAGAGAATTAAGTTGGCATTAGTAAGCAAACCTTCTTTCCTGTTTCCGTGTCAATGACATCTGCTTGAAATTTGAGAAAGCCTACATGCTTGCCAAACATGTCCACCCCCTAATTTACAAGACAAGAAGAGATTAAACATAATGGAGATATCACAGTAAAAGATGTATTTCTTGAAGATAATACCTGAATGAGCACTTGTCTTAAAGACAAAGATCCATCTGCAAGGAGACCTTTCTCACTTTGAATATTCTTTAGCCACTGTTCAAATAAAGAGCAACCAATAGCATTCCTGCAAACTTTATTTGTTAGAATATGAAATGGAATTATCAAGTTTTTCTTTAGAAATCTTGTTTAATTACATTATTTTAGTATTCCATGACTCTTCTGTTAGCCTTTTGAAAAGGTTGGAAGCTGTATAAATCTTCATACAACAAAACACACTCAAGACTTAAAGGTAGTAAGAATCAAAATTTCTAGATCAAAACACGTGATAAAATATGGATGAAGCCATGGAGGGACAGTCCAAGATTTAAGATCTTCAGCCTGAAACTTGTTACGATTACAAAGGTGGCACAAAGCACCCTGTAGGAGTCGGTTGACATTTTAAGAAAAAATTTACAAGAATATTGAAGTTTTAGTAGTTAGTCATCATGGGATAATAGAAAAAGCAGGATACTTTTCCCTTCAACTCAAAGTTCAAGGAATCATCTTTTCAAAGTTCCCACTTCTACTGTTCCTAGGAGTTTTTTGATTGCAAGTGTTTTGCGCCTTTTCTTAGAGTGGGTTGTACATGGTATGTTTGTCACTACTACTACTGCTGCTGTAATTTAAGAAAGACTTATGACGTGAAAAGAGAAAGTAAGCTGTTTCTTGATAAGCAACATGATTGCTTGAATATTCATATGCATGCCAAGAATAATGTCAAGTATGTGATTTGGGTTGAACTGAGAGAGAAAAACAGTGGAAACATGAAAAGTCAATGCAATTAACATTTATTATTATGATAAAATAGAGGCTGACATGGAATATCAAAGGTAGGACTTTTATAGCAAAATGTCTATAAAATTCCTAGTTGCTGATTAAGACCACGAGTATTACATCTTTCAGATTTTATATGTATCCCTATATACTTGTTCCTGCACATCCTCCTGACACTAGTCAAAATGATGTTGACTTTTATGTGTGGATCCATGCCTAGTGTCCATTAACGAAATTTTGTATATATAACTTTAAGGGATACATCACTACTCTTTTTCCTGCTATCTTATACGAACTTTATCAAGCTGGAAATAAAAAGAATAAACAAAAAATAGTACTTCAAAAATCAAAAGTCAACCCTCCATGGTACAATGTTTGTTACTTTAGTAGCAAATTAAATCTTAACACGTTAGAGAGTTATACGCATCATATCTATACGACCCCAAAGACGACACATATGGGGCTATATGACGCGTATAGCAAATCTCGACACTAAATACGAGGAAAATTTCAAGGGATGTCAGAGGGGTTACACCCGTATAGGGCTATACGACCCCCGACACCTAAAAAAATTTAGGGTGTTAATTTACAATTTTGAGGTGTCTAAATATCAATACCCTTAATCATTATTCACGACTTCGCCATTACTACGTATACAAACAAATTTCAAAAAGTTGGTTAGCAAAATGGAAGTGAAAGAAATCATATGTAGGAAGGGTTAATATCTAATTTTAATTTATATTATTTTGAAATGTTGAATCTTCTAATTTCATATGCTATACTTAAACCCTACTCACCTCATTGTTAGGGCACCGGTTAACCTAAATATAACCAATATAACTATATCATCTTCAACGTCAACTAATTTGGTTCCAATCAAAATCGTATGAAAACACAAGTGAAACAATAGCATTAGCTACCGTTTTCAGTTTATTGAACATCTCTAAAACCTACAAGCCAAGATCTAGCCATAAGAAAATCGATTTTAGACCAAAATACAACCAATTAACGGTGATTAAACGCACGATGTCACATAATCGAAGGAGAAGGCGGAAACACTAGCCTGAAATCGGCATCGGAGACACCAGGGGCTGCAACAACGGTCACGGGTTCGGTGGGTTGACTCTGCAGCTTTATAGTGTGAGTGAGTTGAAACGGGGATGAGGCGGTAGACATATTTGCAGAGATTGTTGTTGTAATTGCTCTGAGGTTTTGAATCGGAGAAGAAGCAGCGAACCTGTTGATGCGGAAGAAAGAGAGCATAGAGACGGACGACGAAAATGAACACAGAACCACCATCGTTACTTTTGCCCTTAACTGCTGACACAGGTTGCAGAAGTTTCAAGAAATAAATAATTATAAATTACATGTATGTTGTCTCAGATCAAGTCTCAACAAATTAAATAAAAGGTTAGGTTATATAAACAATTATTCATGTTATTAAAATATTTTATTGTATTTATTTTTTTTATGTATTTACCCTTTAAATAAACTAGTGGGATTTTGGTATTGGGTCTATAAAAACTTTTTAACTTGAGTAGTTTAATTGAAATACTTTAAAATTTTGGTTATAGTTCTCCAAAATTACCCTTCAACAATATAAAGTTAAAATTGCACTATTACTCGTTTAGCAAGGTCAGTGTGGACTTCACCGGCCTTGCCACGTGTCACATAATCATTGGTCCTCAACTTAATTTTGTTTTCTTATTTTTGTTTCTCTTGAGTTTAGATAGTGTGAAATAATTTGCTTTCTCGTATTAGCTTTAAAGTTTGAAGTGGTTCAACAGGCTGGGATTTCTACTTAAATGCAATATGTCGTTCAAAAAAAGAAAACTTAAATGCAATACGTCACGAGCTCAAGATCCGCTATGTGCATTTTTTTGGCTTTTTTATTACTTTCTTAAATTATTTTCATATAATTTCTTTTTTTTCCTTTTACCTTCTTATATTATTTTGTTTAAAATACAATTTTTAATTATTAGACCGCACATGTGTAATGTAGTTTTTATACGTGTGTAAACATGCTATTAACCATGTTAGAGTTGTCTAAAACTCCACCATAGCACATAAGCCTTACATTTAACTACTTTCTTAAAAAATTATTATGTCAAAAAATAAAATATATTTTGATCAATTGACGTAAACTTAATTCGTAAATGAGTTGGTCGATTGTAGTATATATTTTAGAATCACATATTTCCCCCAACAAACTTCGTCAATTAAATATATACCCAACTTAAACTTTTAAACATATATCACCTTGTAAAACTTAGTTAATTACGTATATCCCCTTTTAAAACTTAGTTAATTACATATATATACCAAAACTAAAAGTTAAATTACATATATTCGCTTTATTAAACATAAATATTATATATTTACCCATTTGATTTTTTTTATCAAAATAACTTATATAATTAGTATTTTACTCTTGTTATTATTAAATTATAAACTTATGTTTTTTCTTTTTACTAACTTTCAAGTTTTGATTATTTATAAATATTTCTATACTAACGTTTTATATGTTCTTTTTGGTTTTTTTACCTTTTGACACTAATATTTTCCGGTTTCTATACGAGACACTTCTAGTTCTGTCATGTAACATGATTCGAACATATAATTTTACTCATTTGGCATTGAGAGTAATTCTATTATCACACTCTTGCTTTAACTAATTGTGTTGAAACCGCCTTATCACCATCCACCACCCAATTAGCAGCTGTCATTGGAGGGCGGGAAAACATGATTGGTGATGAGACAATTCCAACATAATTAATTTGTGATCGTTTCTAGTTAGATTCTAGTAGTTTCGAGCTAGTTTCTAGTGATCTTGAGCTACATGAATAGATTTGCGAGGAGGTTCGAGGTATGTTGGTTTTTAAATAAAACTAGTATTAAGCCCCCCGTTGCGGTGGGGGCGTAAAATCATGTCAAGTAACAAAAATGTCATACTATCGTTAGCAACCACCAACACCCAGAAAACTCATATTTAAAAAGAAATAAAAACAAAAAATATAAAACTGAACGGAAAAGTATACGTAAAAATGTTAAACCACACACGTGAAACATAAAACATTAAAAAACTATGTTGACTTAATACTCGCGCATTGTGACAGGCCGTTAAAAGGAAAAAATAAACGTAAACCTAAAATCGCACATGTCACACCCCAACCTTGACGGCGGAAACGTCGAGATGTGAGGGTTAAGATTGTTCACAATCACATAACGCTATAATTAAAATGTAAATATTAAAATTATAAGTTTCAAAAGGCATTACAAACATAAGTCTCAAAACATGAAATAATCCTCAAAATAAGCAAAATGGAACATAGTCATTTTATTCAATTATCTAGGTCCAAATCCTAGTTTATTGCAAGCTTCAAAAGACCACTTTAAACTTGAGGGTTACCTGAAACATGATAAAAAAAATAAAAGTCAACTAAAAATAGTTGGTGAGTTTCCAAGGTTTTCATACATAATATGATAAGGTTACAAGTAGCAATTCATGTCATAGGTCATAAGTTAGTAAGGTTATAG